>PVJI01014958.1:0-42571 GCA_004026765.1 Micronycteris hirsuta
AAAAAATTTTTTTCATGACAAATTTTTTTAAAGATTTTATTTATTTATTTTTAGACAGAGGGGAAAGAAGGGAGAAAGACATCAATGTGTGGTTGCCTCTCACGCACCCCCCTACTGGGGACCTGGCCTGCAACCCAGGCATGTGACGACTGGGAATCGAACCAGCGACCCTTTGGTTTACAGGCAGGCGCTCAATCCACTGAGCCACACCAGCCAGGACTCATAACAAATTTTTAAAGAGAGAAAACTTTTGCTGCAAGAGCTCTTCAGAATAAGAACGGCTCCATCACTCCATCTCCTCTGTCCCAGTAATGTTTTAATTAACCAATTCGTTTTTGATTCCCTGGCTCCTGAGTTAAACAGATTCAGCTGTAGACACAGATTCCTTTTACCTCACACCTATGAGACTACCATTGGGCACTAACAGTGAGGGCAGGTTTGTGGTAAAAATAGTTTCTCTTTAAAAATAATTCCACTGTTCATAAGGATTCTAAAGTGATAACTCTAATCCTCGAGGAAAGCTCAACAAAGTTCCTATTCCCACCCTGAGAAGGAATACCGTGCCAAGTTCATATTCCTGGTTATCCCTATTATCCAAAGCATGCCTGAGGCCACTTCGTGGTTCCACAAAAATACACATTACCTCCACACTCTCCTAAGCCTACCCATGCTGTCAATTGTCAGCACCAGCTCCAAACTAGAGCCCAGAGAAATAATCCCTAAATTCTCAGAATTGTCTCAGGGTCTTAGGAATTCTGGTACACCTGCTGTTTTGTCTCCAACCAGCAGGTGGCGCTATCTCCCCAAGTAAGACATGATAGTGATCTCAGCCCCTGGAGTCAGTCAGTGTCTGGAAATATTTATTATTATTAACCTTCTTTTCCCACCTGCTCCCTCTAATCTATCAGCCTCCTTCCTGTACAGTGACTGGGTATGGGAGAGTAGTTTGAGAAACAGCTTTGCTTAGTTGTGCTCAAGTAATTCAAGACAGTCTTTTTATAAAGATGGGGCTGGCTGTATTTAGTGGAAAAGGATTAGCCTTCTTTTGAAGGCCATGTGACTCTGTGAACACTACCAGGATGCCACTGCTGTTGGGTGTGACTACTGCTACAAGGTGCTTGCAATGGAATGAATGTTTGTGTCCCCTCAAAATTCATATGAAGCCCTAACCCCCAATGTGACTGTATTTGGGGATAGGGCATTTGGCAGATGAGGTCATGAGAGTAGAAACCCCATAATGGAATAAATGCCATTATAAAAAGTAAAGAAACACAAGATCTCTTTCTCTGCATGCATACACCAAGGGAAAGGTCATGTGAGGACATAACCAGGAAGAGGGCTCTCACTGAGAAACCAACCTTACGGCACCCTGATCTCAGATTTCCAACTTCCAGAACTATGAAAAATAAATGTCTGTTGTTTCCACCACCCAATCTATGATGGTATTTCGTTCCCAGAGGACTAAGACAGTGCTACAATTAAGCAGGCGTGTTGTAAGATTAGAGACAAGTCTACATCAAAGCAGGCCTTCACTCCACCCTTTTAAGGCAGCACAACCGACATCCTTCCACACCCTCGTACTCTGAGTGCCCAAAGAGCCAGTGTTGAATCAGATGAGCAGACTAATAACCACACTGCCAATGACAGGGCCAAGTAAAGGAAATAAAAAATCCCACCCATTTCATCTTGAAAACGACTAGGAAGTTCCGGGTTTCGGCTGCAACAGCTTTATCTCCAGGCCAATCCTAAGCTTCACTTCCAACCCCCACTCTCACCCTTCTTCACTGCCAAATACAGAGAAGGAAGGCTCAGCGTGTCTGTGGGAGGCAGTGCACCTTCTAGTCTCCCCAGGCCATGTCCAAACCAAGCAACAGGGACCCTAAACTTCACAGGCCCTACCTGGAAGTGCAAAATAATGGTCCAGATCAGGCCCAGGGTCAGCTTGGGGTTGCCGTCTGTAATGTCATCATTGCGAATATTCACTAGTTTCACCTGAAAAAGAAACAAAAGCTGGTCTCAGAGTTCTGTGACTTTTGTTTTGATTTCATTTTTATTTTCTTCATTTACATATAGTTAAACTGATTTACACACAGTTATTTTCTATGAGTTTTAACACATGTATAGATTTGTGTACAACTACAACCACAATCAGAATAACAGAACAGTTCCCATCTTCCCAAGAAAGGTGACCTCATGTGGCCCTTTGTAGTCAAACCTTGTCCCCACCCCTTACTCCCAGCAACTACTGATCTGGCTCCAGTTTTGCTTTTTCCAGAATGTCATATAAATGGAATCACACAGTATGTAATCTTTTGACACTGGCTTTTTTTCACTCAACACAGTGCCCTCGATATCCACATCCAGGTCACTGCATGTAACAATAGTTTGCTCCTTTCACTGCTGAGCAATCTTTCACTGTATCGACACACTACACTGTGTTTAACCATTCATCCATGGAGGAACATTGGGGTTGTTTCTGGGAACAATTATGCATAAAGCTCCCATATTCATGTGCAGGCTTTTTCTGTGTGCGAGCGTATGTTTTCATTTCTCTAGGGTAAATTCCTAGGAGTGAGACTGCTGGGTCATATGGTATATGTTTAGCTTTATAAGAAACTGCCAAACTATCTTCCAGCGTGACTATACCATTTTATATTCCCAGCAGCAAAGCAACCTTGCAAGCACACAGGATTGTGAGTTGCTTTGTTATCAAGTTATCACAGCCCTGACTTTTTTCTCTTTTTAAGGTTGGGAGGGTTGCCTGTCCTCTCTCATTAGTCTTTGGCCTGCTCCAGCCTCCATTTCCCCTCCACTTCTATCCACTTTGTCACAGATATCCTACCCCCACCTGCTCATGACTCCCTCAGCATCTGCTTTACTCCTAAAATCTCATTCCAACAACACAATGTGTGCAGACACATAGCTGTCCCCCTGCTAGGGTGACCAACCATCCCAGTGAGCTGGAAACTGAAGGGTCTCCTGGGCCATGGGACTTCTGAAACCAACAGTGGCCCAGGAAAATCAGCCTACTTCCACCTCAACCTTCGGGAGCCCCTTCTGGCAACCCTGCCGGAGCTCCTGTTCAACTGTGACAAACTGCCCTTGAGCTGCCCTCCCTTTACCTCTTCGACTGAACTGGAATTTGTGTGTCTCCAAGGAACACCCGTGACCTCAAACAGCCTCACTTTTCCTTACACTAACGGTGACCAGAACTACAGACTGAACGCTTGTGTTCCTCCAAAATGCGTATGTTAAATCCTAACACCCAATCTGATGGTATTGGAAATGGGGCATTTTGGGGTGATTAGGTTATAAGGGTGGGGGCTCTCAGGAATGAGTGCCTCTATATAAGAGACCCCAAGAGAGCTCCCTTGCCCCTTCATTCATGTTAGGACACAGCTAAAAGACAGCCATCTCTGCCCTGGCTGGCGTGGCTCAGTGAACTAAGAGCTGAACTGCAAACCAAAGGGTCACTGGTTCAATTCCCAGTCAGGACACCTGCCTGGGTTGCAGGCCAGGTCCCTAGTAAGGGGCGTGTGAGAGACAACCACACATTGATGTTTCTCTCCCTCTTTTTCTCCGTCCCTTCCTCTCTCTCTAAAAACAAACAAACAAACAAATTCTTAAAAAAAAAAAAAAATAGCCATCTCTGAACCAGGACCTCACCAGACACTGAATCTGCCTTGACCTTAGACTTTCCAGCCTCCAGAACTGTGAGAAATAAATTTCTGTTGTTTATAAGTCACCCAGTCTATGATACTTTTGTTAAAGCAGTCTGAATTACTAAGACGCCTGGGCAAATTCTTTCCCTTTTCTGTATCTCAGTCACCCTGTGGGGTGGGAGGAGCTGCCTTTCTATCTAGCATCTTTCTCGGCAATTTCAGCACTCATCTCAACGACCCAAATGGCACCCTATCTGCGCAGTTCCTCAGCCTCCTCAACCACGGTGACTCTCGTGTTTACTCTGCTTTGGATGCCTGTGCAGCTACAACTTGGACGCCACCATTACGGAGAACTGTTCTAGAGTTCTCTCTGCCCTTCTCTGAGTCCCTTGTTCTGGCCTGCCCACGTTTTCATTCGGAAGTAGAAACCAAATCTACTCCTGGTCCTTATTTAAGACTTCTAGCCAATCAATTCCCCTCAATTTACCTTGCTCATTAGAGCCCCCTCTGATTTCCACTAACTCTACACAGACATTTCAGTGCTTTGTCCAGTACAGGAGACCTACACACTTCAGCCTCCAATTCTCCTACTACTTTCTGTTTATCAATTTATTTCAACAAATGTTTATTTTTATTTATTAATTTAATTTTTACTAACCTGTGTTAGCTCAATAAATGTAATAACAAAATATAACAAATCATATTTATTGACTCCCATAGAATTGCAATTATTTATTGTTTCAGCTTTGATTCTGTTATCTTCATATGGTTCTATGTTTTGGATCTAATATGAACAGAAATTCATTTTTTAATCTTAGAATAAAAGAAATTCAAATTCTCTAAAAATTTATATTGTTATTCGATTTGCAAAAATAGTTCAGCATCTTGATTTCAACAAATGTTTATGAAGTGCTGATTGTGGACCATTTTTATGACAAGTGATGAAGATAAAAATGTTAAGTGAGATCATGTTCCCTGTCCTCACAGGGCCTACAGTATATTAGAATAAACAGAGAAATAGTAATATAATAAGTATTGTATTAGAAGTGAACTGCTATGGGAAGAAAATTTCCCAAATTAATGATAACTGCTGATGAGAGTGACGAAAAATGAACGAACTCCCAAAATAAGTATACCATTTAATGTTCCCTTGACCCCTGCTGTTGCCTAGCAACCACAGCTATCCCAGATCTTTTCCTTTCAGCTCTAAGCAGATGAACTCTCTGACACCCCCATCCATCTTCCTCTCCACCACAAACCATCTCTGTATCTTTATCCGTCCTTCCTTCCCCGTATCCCAGAAGAGAGGCATTTTTCTTTTCTTTCTCCAAAGGCACCACACAGGCTGTGCTCTGGATCTCACCCCTCAACCCCTTGACTTGGTTCCATCAATTAGGAAGCAATAGGAAGAAGGATGGCAGATAGGAAACAGTATGAATAAAAGAAGGAGCATTAAACTACATGGCAGGAGACCTGGGTTAGAGCCCCAGCTTTGCTCTAACTTGTTCTGTGATTTGGAGCAGGTCGTTTCACCTATCCACATCTCAGTGTCCTTGGCCATAAATGAAGAAACTGGGCTGCTGGGTCTCTAAGGGATCTCTAGGTCTACCATTCTATGGCTCTTACTTCTCCTCGTTCTCATTCTCAGTCTTCTTCTCTTCACTGGCTTCTCCTCCTATATCCAAAAATGTGTTGCTATCTTCCTTCCTCACATACAGAGTAATAAACTTATCTTTCCCTTCCTATATTCATGTCCAATATACTCTAAACACTTCTGCTCTATTAAAACTGTTTTCTTAAGTCACCAGTGCTTAACAGCTAAGACCTTTTCCCGACACCTGAAGTGACATCACCCCCTCATCTGATTTTCATGACAATGTGGCACTCTGGTTTTCCCTTGCCCTGGGTGCTACCTCTTCCATCTTCTTTGCTGGTTTACCTTTCACCTTCCTTTTGACCTCCATCTAAGGTGGTTCCACAAAATTTAATCTTTAGCATCTAACTCTTCTCTGTCAATGATCTCCCTTTAGGAAGGCCACAAACTCTATGAAAAACCTACCAAATGATTTGTCCAGCCATGATACAATGGCTCACTAGCAAGTAAGACTCAGAACAGGGTCAGCCAGATGTAGCAATTACTGAGGGCTTACTAGGGGCACTGAGAACTTCCCTAAATAGGAACCAATGGCAACACTGCCTGGCTGAATGGGGAACCCAGGGGATACTCTTACCTTTCGCCGCTTTAGGAAGTCCAGGGCAATCTGCACATTCTGCAGCCTATGAAATCTCATCCTGCCCTTCTCCCGGGGCTGCAAACAAACAAAGGGGGTGTTAGCTTTAGCCACACCAATTACCCATGCAGACCGCTTTCCACTTTCATTTCAAAGACTAAAAGACCACAAGGAATTCCTCATGGGTGAAGCCAGGCGTAGGAGCATCGTAAAGCTTCGTAAAGCACCCTTTAGTGGCAGGACCTGCCTGTGTCACCATGCTCCCTCGGGCTTCCAAAAGGCCTAGATTACCACTATCACTCCCATGGACACAGAGCACCTCCTGACTGCTAATGCTGAACCAGTGCCACAGCTTCTCCGCCGGTTCTTCTGCGGTCCTATGTGGCAGAGCCTGATTACAGACGTGACATTAATGGGGATGAGGACTCTGGCTCCATGGCTCCTAAAATCAAAGTTAAATGCTACTATAAAGGAAGGGTGGAAAGTCCTAATTGCATATTGCACAGTAGTGGACAGAGCCAACCTTACTGCAAACCTGGCAAAAGAAGCCAGAGGTAGCTAATTTTAAACTATGGAATGAGGAGTTACATATGCTCAATAAACAAGTTTTAAAAAATCCAAAATGAGACTCAAAAATCAGGAAGAAACCTATCTTCCAGGAAGATGGGTGTCCATGTAGGAAAGCTACCCTTTACCCCCATATGAAATACCCAGAGCTAACGAAACCTTGATGATGTAGGGGTGTTCAACATGATAACCCCCCGAAAGGTATTTTCTGCCAGTCACTTAATCCTGGACGTCACACAAACCACAGAAGAGGAGCCCATCTCCACCCTCTGGTGCCCTGTCCACAGCTCAACGACTATCCATCCAAAGTACCCTAAGTCTGTTTGCCCGGCGAATACATGCAGGGATGGCTACCTACTCCTGGAACGGTTTCTCCTACTCACTTTCCAATGCTGCTTTTATTTTCCTAAAACTGGGACTGAAACATCATTCTCACTCGATATGCCCAGTTCATTTGTAAATGTCAAACTGGTACTAATTAAAGGCTGATAAAATATAAAGTAGCCCTGTTGCAGGCACCTGCAGAGGAAACCTTCCCTCAAGATGAAATGAGCAAAAAGTGACCCAACAAGTGAAAGATAAGGTGGAGGCATTTCTCTGGGTGACCCCCGACACTTCTAAGCAACACTCCCAAACTAGGATAATCTACAAGGATGCTGAGGCCTCTCCGGGAAACTTCTTAAGTCAAAGGTTTAGGAAAAAACCTTTTTAGCAAGAATTTCTTCTCAGTCATTTCTGCTAAATTATAAATATGGCTTAAAGGATGACATGCCTGTGAAACTGAATATTCTAAGGCAATGGGAAGGGAGATCAATGGCGTAAAAATGCGACTTTAAGAGGACAGGGAATGGGGAATATTGCCTAATTCCTGTTTCTGGAGAAAGATCATGGGCTATAATTTAGGGGCTGCAAGCAGGAAATGACCCTTCCACACACCCTAATATTTACACGTATGTACTCCCCACCAAAAATAAATAATCTTAAGAGCATGCAAGTTAAATCTCTGTCCTCTACAGCAACTAGAGATACCACTGACCAAGGCAGAGGACCTCCATGCAGTGAGTGGTTTGCAAACAACAGGCTGTTTTGAAAACAAATGGTGTGGTGTGTGGTGAGAACCTTAGAGGCTAGAGAGGTGGAGAGAGAATACCTACCAGTTAGTCTAGATGAGCAATTAACTGCCATGCTATCAATTAAACTTTCCACAATTCTGCAATCTGGACTCAGGCAACACAGCAAGGCCACAAGAAAGTTATGGGTCTCCAGGTCTCAAAAGGACTTGATATCTCCAAATGCCGTTTTTCTTTCTGTGCCAACCATTCTCAAGCAAAGTAATTCCCACTTCAGGATCATTTAACAGTGGCCCGGGGTGCAATTACTTTTAGGGACCCAAAGTCCCAGGTGGATAGGGAAGAAGGCAATTGGTACTGAGCTACTGAAGACCTGGAAAATCTCACTCTCTTGTGGTCCTGCAGTGCCTGCCAGCTGGGAAGCTGGCATTGCCAAGAAGACCTACTACATCATCATCATCTTCCTCCTCCTGCTCCTCGCTGTTTGCATGGCGCCAGGAGGGCATGCTCACCAGACGGAGGGTCTTCAGCCCTGCTGGCTCCTTTGGCCACCAACCAAGGCAAAGACACAACAGAGTAACAGGAAATGCACAACACAAAAATGAAAAGGAAATAAATGCAACATTAAACAAACAAAAAAAGATGAAAATACCCTCCCACATCCAAAAAGATGCAAAGACCAGAACAGATGGTTTTATGAACACATCTTATGTTGAAACACATCTTCGATTCTCCATGGCCACCCACCCCCTCTGCTTTTGTGAATCAGTGAAAGGAGAGAGAGATAATGTGAATAACCATGAAAGAGATATTTGGATTGTTTTCAGTGAAAATGGTATCTTATGAATATCTCCATAAATACCTGCAGGTTTTCAAAGGTTAGGAAAAGAAATTAGACTGGAGTGGTGTTAACCTGTTTTATAAGCAATGTCACCAAAAATGTCACTTTTCAACATAAAATCACTGCAAGTTCATCAAATATACCAGGCAAGTTGCACAAAATAGAACCTGGTGAGTGCTGAGGAGTAAAGTCTAGCACAGTGAAGGTGAAATTCTGAATATGTATGAGATTTATAAATGAGGGTCAGAGAAAAAACTAGAATTCACCCTGTGCTGGCTGTGCTAATAATAGCATCTGTCGATTTTAGGCCATTAAAAATTACAAAATTAATTCTACTGCAAGGCAAAAAAGATGTGAAACCAGAACAAAGGGACTAAGGGAAGCCGAACCCAATCCTAGAAGAAGCTGAGTATTATTACTTAGGGAATAAAATCTAACATGCCAAATTCTGTTCTTGAAACACAAGAAACAGTAAGAATCACCAATGGCAGTGAGTGGGCTGAGCTTCCCAGACTATTCAAGCTATGTTCCTCTCTTCAGTTCTCTTTCCTCACAGATGTGTCCAGAATTCAATGCTAGACTTTTCTAAATGAAAATTATGTTGTCTATGATGCTAGAGATACAACAGAAGCTGCACAAGATCATCTGCTCCCATCAGGCTCAAACACCTGAAACAATGGGCCTGCCAAGTGAGGTTGTTTTGATCCTGCAAACAAAGCAAGTATAAAAACTATTATCTGACAAGCCAAGAGGCTCACACAATATTTTCCCCCTGCTATGTAGGGGTTTCCCACAAACACTGTGCAATACAGTTTGGGAGGAAGCAGGCAGAGTTACCTGTCCAAGGAGCCCAAATGTACTGCATCCAGGGGCAGTGCTCAGACATCTCCAAATCTATCAGTCCCCATAAATCACAGAAGGGAAGAAGTGAGGTAAATTGGAAAAATATAACTCTAAACACCTGGGCTTTTAAATGTAAATTTCAGGACCTGAGCTGAACACAGAAAATTAAATAATTCACAATAAATGGGAAAATAGGAAAAAGTCTATATAGAGACTAGAAAAAAACTCTAGAAAGAAAAACACACCTTATTCAAAACTTTAAATGTGACTCTACTAATCCTAAAATACTACTCATATCTATAAATGGATAAAAAATAAGTAAGGAGAAAGCATGCAGTTATGAAAGGAATGTAACTGATACCGAATCTATCAAGAAAGGAGAATATATGACACATCAATTTGAATTAGGATAAAATCACATCATACGTAAACTGTAAGTCTGAATTAGAAATAAAGTCCACCAATAATAATCTCTTCTACTTCTTCCTCCCAAGGAACAGCAAGCAGTGCTGGCCACTGCCCCACCACTCAGCAAGCTGGACCAATCCGCCATTCCCGGGCCGCACCTGTGAGGTCACGCACTAGGAGAAGGGAGAAGCTCACCAGTTTGATGCCTGAGAGGACCTCCAGCAGAGAGATCAGGTTATGGCCATCCCGCAGATCCTCATAAAGATCATTGATGTGCTTGCGGACCTGCGCACAGGAGTAAATCAGATTGCTTTTTATTTAATCTTGAATTATTTTATTATCTATACAAGAATCTCTGTGAACACAAATTTAAAAATTTGAAACTGGAAACAATAATAAAATTCAGGAATTTTCAGATTGGAGTACGACACGTGAACACTTAACAGAAGTGCGTGTGTGTGTGTGTGTGTAATTGAAGCCAGATTTATTACATACTCTAGCCAACCCTGAACAATAATATTCTAGAAAGTCTGGACAATGAGATGCGGGCGGGGGCTGTCTTACTCATCCTGAAGCATCTCAGGAATTATTATGGACCAAAATGTGCTACGACGGCCGATGATGGGCAGATGAGCCCAGCCAGAGGGAGAAAAGCCTTCCAGAGAGTGCGGCAAAGGAAAGCAAAATGTTAGGTACCCAGTGTTTCATAGGGTGTGCATCTACTTTAACCCCTCTCTCACTAAAGGCTTCTAATAGTGAATTAGAGAATTATTTTCCTTTTGAGAAAAACGGTTCCAATTTTCTAACAGAAACAATGGAAAAACAAATCTCACTTTGGAAAAATATATGGTTCAAGTCAAATACTGTGCAAAATGCTTTACATGTGATCTCATCTATCCGTCTACCCCTCACATCTACAGGGCGGGTTTTATTATTACTATTTTATACATGAGATAATGAGGTACAGAGCTTAATAACTTGCCTGATGTTACAAGTGAAAAAGCTGGCCTCAGTTTGGCCTTTTTAAATTGTAGTCTTTGTCATTAACTACTATACTTTATAATCAATCATAATCTTCTTTTATTTACTAAATCCACATGAATGCCCTGTGAGGTTTATTTATGACCCATATTCTATAGGAGAAACTGAGACTCTGAAATCTTAAGGTCATATGGCTTTGTAAGTGGTACCTGGTCTGACTCATTCCAAGTCTAGGGATGACTTCATTGAGTGATGCTCACAATACAGAATCAGGAGACTAGTAGAAATTAAAAGATTCCTTTGCAACATCAATAATTTTCTAGACTATATGAGGAGGTATGATGATGGAGGCACAGGTCAGACTGATGCTGTTGCTGGCTTTGAAGTGTAAAGGAGGCCATGAGCCAAGGAATGCAGGCAGCCTCTAGGAGCCGGAAAAGGCAGGAAAGAAACAGATTCTCTCCCAGAGCATCCGGAAAGAATACGGCTCTCCTCAGACCTTGATTTTAACCCCATTAAGACCTATTTGGGTTTTTAAAAAATGTAATCTTTATTGTATTTTTCCCATTACCATTTAGTCCTCTTCTACCCCCTCCCCCCAGCAATCACCACACTGTTGTCTGTGTCCATGAGTCCTTCCTCCTTTTTGTCAGTCCTTCCACCCCCAATGCCCCACTAGCTGTCGCCTGCTCTCCACCTGAGTCTGTTCTGCTTGTTAGTTCAGTTTGTTCATTAGATTCCACATATGATAAGAACTATTTAGAACTTCTGCCCTCCAGAACTTTAACATAATACCTTTGTGTTGTTTAAAGCCACTAAAATAATAATAATAGTAATTATTATTATTATTATTATTATTATTATTTTCTAGATAATAAAAAGGGCTAGTTTCAGAAGCAGTAAATTTCTAGTCAAGTAAAGACTTGAAATTTACAAGTAAATTTTCAAGTAAAGACTGCAGTATTGAGATTTCTACATTTGGGTGGAAAACTGAACTATATAGTCCTTTCTAATTGTAAAATAGCAAGCATTCAAAATAGAAAGGGAATCGGAAAAGATAAAGACTGGAATATCTGGGAAGACTTCCTAAAAGAGAGAAAGGAGTTGAAAAATTCCTTAATTCCAAAATGTTTTAACAGAAAAAAAGAAGATGGGAAAATCACGTAAGACAAGGTATAGAGGTGGAAGTACGCAAGGTATGCATGTTTGTATGTGTGTGTGTTATAGAACGAGGTAACAGGGAGATCACCCAACTGAAGAAAATGGCTCATGATGAATTACACAATAGCTTTCAAATACTGAAAGAATATTTCTTCCATTTTTGTGCTATTTACAGTATAATCACTATAGGTTTGACATGCTTTTTAGTTTAATCTGCAATATTCACATTCTTCTCTATCACTTGAAGTCTAGACAATGAACAATGCGCCCAGCTCAGACTTGAAGCATTTGTTGATTTTCAGGGTGTAAATATGCCCACCATGACCAATTTCATGCTCCTAAGATAACACTGCCAAATGCAATGCTGGGAAGAAAAGTACAAGTAGTGCCCCATTATACAGTATTTTCATCACAGAGATGCAATAGACATACTTAACCTCAAGAGCACAGACAATAACAACATTTAGTAAAATAATCATGAAGTGATGAGTTTTGAATATGTACTATCTTTATTTTAAACAGAATGTATTTAACTGTAAGTTTACATATTTAATTTTCAGTAATGACTATGCTTAGCAATGAGCTCACAAAATGACCAAAAATTTAATATTTGGCTCTTATGAGCCCATGTAAGCTGGCTCCAGCACACCAGTGGCTCCAAGGTTTCGAGACCCTCCTTGAAATGGGTCCAAGGTCTCAAACTTCGCAGCTGAAACAGCCACAGTGCACCACTAACAGAAACAAGCAGTCATGTGGGTTAGAAAGCGAATGGGTCTGACTAATTCAATTTTAAATATGTTGAATTTAAAATGGCAACAAAGGAGCTACAAATGGAATGTTCTTGAAGCAGCTGGAAATAACAGAATTCAATTTGGGTCAGCTGAGAACTTAAGTTAGAAGTCATATGCATAGAGGTGCTAGCTAGAGACATGGGAAATTTTGGGCTTTTTGGGTTAGGGGGCAAGAAAGAAGAGCAGAGTACTAAGGACTGAGCCTGGGGGAATAGCCAAAATTAGAAGGCAGAGATGGAAAAACAATCAATAAGGGGGGTCGGGGCAGAGGGAAGGGGGAGCGAACCAGTGACAGAGGTAGACAAGAAAAACAAGAAAGTATAATCGAGGAAGGGGTGATCACCAGTATCTAATGCTACGGGACAAGGAGGATGAGGACTAAAGGGGTGTGTTTTTTTTCTTTTTAAATTCTCCTACAAATAAGAGTGTTTTGTGATAAAAAAAAAAATTTCTAAAAAGTGGTGGAATGAAAATCAGATTATAAATGAATGGCAGGTTAAAAATAAATCAGAAAATATTAAATATTGGCATTTAAGAAGAGACAATGAGGAATTTATTTTTGATAGATAACACCTGAACATAAGGTATAAAAATCAGAAATGGGCATTGAATAATTATTTAAGTTAATTATAGTAGGACTGAGGACCAAGTGAGATCATGTTATCAATAGGATACTAAATACCAGAGAGTATTTACCCTGGCCAGGTGGCTCAGCTGGTTGGTTAGATTGTCATCCCCATACACCAAGGCTGCAAGTTCAATTCCTGGTCAGGACACATACAAGAATCAGCCAATGAGTGCATAAATAAGTGGGACAAATCGATGTCTCTTTCTCTCTCCAATCAATTATATATATCACAGATTACTGAAAAGAAAAAGGAGGCACTTTGAAAGGTAAAGTTAATTTCACATCAAGGCCCCAAAATTCCAGTTATGTTTTACATCTGTGAATAGCAAAATCCAACCACCTTCTAACAAACTTAGAAAAAAAACTAGCGTGTTATATCTCTCAGTCTTTCCCTGATAATAATAACAAAGTAATTACGAAAACCAACAGAAAGAGATATAGACAGAGGTAATAGGAAAGGAGAATACACTAAGTTTTTTTCCCCCTGGAGAATATTGAAGAACAGAGAATAGTCTGTTTCTAAGCATACTGGTCCCAGCTCTGCCCAGTGAAGGATAAAGAACTAGCTAACATTTACTAGTGCTTCTATGTCAGAATTTTTTAAACGCAGAGACAGGGTTTGGAGGGCTCAATTAACATCACAAGATCACACAGCTAGTAAATGGCCAGGCCAACCAAATCGAAGTCTCTACCACTTCTGCAAATACTAGGTTGACTCTAAAGTTTTCCTTAAATGTCTGCTTTCTATTAAGATTTTATTTATTTATTTTTAGACAGAGGGAAAGGGAGGGAGAAAGAGAGGGAGAGAAACATCCACGTGCAAGAGAAACATCAATCAGCTGCCTCCCACACGCCCCCTGTCTGGGACCTGGCCCACAACCCCAGCATGTGCTCTGACTGGGAATCAAACTGGCGACGTCTCTGCAGGACACCACCACCCAACCCATTGAGCCACACCGGTCAGGACTCCACAAATGGCTTAAGAAAAAGTCCAGTGAACTAAGTAAGCATGAGAAGTTTTACAGGAAGCCATGTGAAGCCAAGAGTGCTCAGAAAGCATCAATATGTGTGTTTCCAACAAATAATCATGCTAGTCTGTCAACAAATGAGTGGAAAACTTCAGCTATCCAGGTCCTTGACTGTATTCCCTGTGAAAATTGCTGTCAAAATTAGTGAATGCCTCTAAAGAACATAAGCAAATGCAAATGGCTAACAAACTCTTGAAAAAATGCTCAATATCATTAAACTCTCATGAAAAGATAATCAATATCATTAGCCATAAGGAAAATATAAATCAAAACTACAGTAAAATACCACTTCGTAGCCACTAGGATGGCTACAAATTTTTTTAAAAAGCTAAGTGTTTGATGGCGATGTAGGGAAACTGGACCCCCCATGCGCTGCTGGTGGGAATGTAAAATGGTGCGGCTGTGTTGGAAAACAGTCTGACAGTTCCTCAAGGCTAAACACAAGTTACCACGTGATTCAGTAATTCCACTCCCAGGTATATAGCCAAGAGAACTGAAAAGATGTCCAGAAAAAAATCCTGTACATGAATGAATGTTCATGTATATGGCCAAAAAAGTAAAAATAACCAAAATGTCTATCAATGGATTGATGGGTAACCAAAATGTGGTACATCCATACAATAGAATATTCTTCAGCAATAAATACTTACACATGCTGTAACATGAATGAACCTTGCAAACATTAAGCTAAGGAAAATAAGCAGTAAAGCAAAGGAACAGACCACACATTGTATAAACCCATTTAGAAGAGATACCTAGAATAGGCAAATCTGTAGAGGCGGAGAGTAGATCAGTGGCTGTCTGGGACTGGAGGAGGACAGGGGGTTAGTGGTAATGACCAAAGGGTATAGGATTTATTTCTGCAGTGATGAAGATGTTCTAAAATTGAGTGTTATGATGGTTATACAACTCCGATAATATACTAAAAGCTACTGAATTACACTTTAAATGGGTATATTGTATGATATGTGAATTAAATCTCAAAAATCCATCTTGAAAAATTAATGAATGACTGAATTTTGAGAGACTAAGCCTATCCTACCTAACCCAGGTCAATCCTCCCCAATCCCCCAGGCACTAATAAGCCAAGGAGAGCTCTGTTCTCCAATTTTTAAAAGATTGGCTTTGAAGTTATGTAAGATAACAGCTTCCCCTAACTTCTGAGTGGCCTTTTTAGCAAAGGAAATAAATTGCACTTAAGTGCTTGGAGTCAGAATCTGAGCCCAAAGGGACTTCAAAGATTACTTTAACTCTCAGTTTACAGATGGGAGAGTGTTGCCTAGAGAAGTTAAATAACTCATGTGATACAATTTAGCTGGGAAGTGTCAGCTCACTGTCGCCGGACTCCAAGTTCAGTGCTCTTTCCCTTCACAAGGCTTCCACAATGTTTGAAGGGTAGAAATGACATATTGGCAACATTATTAAATTATAAAAGGATTTCCCTCAAAGGAACCAAGGATTATCATGTAGAATTCTTTGATACCTGCAGAAAACCTGATCTAGAAAAGCTTTCCCCAACACTGTTAAAAGAAAACACAAGTAGCTCAAGTTTCTTGATTCAAACTATGTTGAAGAGCCAAAAAAAAAAATTAAAGTAAATTAATATAAAGTGAAATAAAACAAAAAAAAATAAAATAATAAAATAGGTCAGAGGTGAAAATTTTAAACAGCATGTTATTTACTCTCATCTACACTTATGAAAAGATACAGGAAAAATGAAAGTGAGCCTGGTAACTTCGAAAGGATTTCTGAATTTATAGATTTCTGAACTATAAGAGGGAAATTCCATATTGATTCAGTGGTCAAATTTATCCTCCAGGAAAAGCCTAATGCAAAAAAAAAAAAAAAAAAACCCCACACAATTATAGATGGCCTATGCTCTTCACTCAGGAAAGAACTGTGCTCAAATGCAGGGAATAAGAGGGAAGGTTGGAATCCCTGCTGGAGTAAGAGAGAGAACCAAAGTATAAAGCTCTTTGCACATAAGAATTCTTTCCTCTGTGTGTGTGTTAAGAATCCCTTAAATTTTGAGAAATCTAACTGTGGTACCAGCCAAGTCTAATTAACAAAGATTCTCTGAGGATAACTCTAAAAATCCCCAACAAGTAGCTTTCCTGAGGAGGCACAGGGAGTAGAGAATGCCCAGACGTAGGCCTAAAACTTTTAGTGAGGGTTGACATGCACTTCGAGTGAAATCACGATCTGAAAACTCAGGTCCAGGCAGAGACAGCCACAAACCACCCACCACCCACCGCATGTCACACCTGAGCAACGAAAAAGCAACATTCCTCTCCCAGTGTCTAACCAACACTACTTGGTCAATCTCTTAAATTAAACTCCGCTGCTAGTTTCCTCTCACCTTTCCCACAGACACAAATAAAGCAAGGGGTGTGAAAGTACAGGCAGTGTGCAGGGAGCAGTGAAGTTTTCTCCTGTGGCTGCAGCAGAGGCTGCACGGGACAGAGTCCCTGGGGTCGCAGAGCTGTCTACTATCTTGCGTTCACCTAGCCTCAAACAGAGACAAACTGAGAACAAGAGTAAAGATTTGGAGTTTAAAACTTGCTGGTTTACCTGGAATTCTTAACTAAAACATCCAGGAAGGCCAGTGGCTTCCAGATAGCATACATGAATAAAAATCAAACAAACTATTCCATCTTCTAGATTAAATATTGGCCTTTCTCTGAAGTCAACAGGAACTGACCACAGAAAGCATTTCTCCTCCTCTTCAGGAACTCATGCCCTCATTTCTTTCTCATCCTCTCATCCTTCCCTGAAGTTCTCTTTGAGGGGATAGACGTTATCAGCTACCAGGACCTAGACATATGGCAAGGATCATTTAAACAAAACCTAAACTCTAGGTTTTTCTTTTTGATGGTTCTGGCGTATAAGCAGAACTCTTAGGTTTATAGGCTCATATTCTACGTTAGGTTATTTCTATATTTCAGATGTTTACATCCTTAACAAATCTCTGTTAAGACTGGACCGACAGTGTTCTCAAATATAAAAAGGAAATTAATGTGCTCTTTCCAGAGAAAAAAAAAGATACTTGGGAATCCAAAAGATCTTACAGCAACTAAATCTAGAACTTGAAACTTGGTTGTTTTGGTCTTATAGCAGTCTACTTGCCAATGGCTACATTAACCTGGGCATACTTGGGAGCAAAGCAAAGAAGGCTTCAGTTATAAAAAAACAAATCTCGATCCCTAAAGCTCAGCCCAAAGTTCAAGGAATTCCAGCATGAACGCAATGACTCTGATTAGCAGTGAATCTCTCTGTCTCTCTCTCTCTCTCTCTCTGAAATACCCTAACATGAGAAAACGCCACTGGAACTGTAAGAGTGAAAGTCTAAGATGAGATGACAGACAGCCAGGGATTTAAGTAAAGCTCTGGCTGGTCTCCAATCTCTAACAATGCAATGATGTGTTCGTCTAGCTTCTCTCCCTGGGCCTCCTGCCATCACAGGGCACTGAGGGAGAGGACAGTGCCAACAAGCACCATCAGCTGCAAATGAATGGCAGGCAACCAGAGCTTTTGTATTCAACTACAAAGTTTAGGAGGACAAGCTTGAGGTGGGATAAAATCAGTTCTTCCAACTGTTAAAGATGAGGAGTAAATTCAGGACAAGTTGAGAGCATATTCAGCAGAAAGAATAAATAATTCTGAAAGGAAGACTCATGATTGATCTTTAGCTCCATTGTCACTAGTTGTATGATTTTGGGAGGTCACTCATTCTTCTATTTAACAATTCTCATTTTCCTTAGTTGTGAAAATTAAAAGAAGAAAATACTTTTACCTCCTTCAGGGTTATTAGAATCAAGACAGAAAAGAATGTGCTTTGTAAGCTATAAAGCATTATCAAAATATTATTTACTCAAGGCAACAAATACTTATTGGATGCTTCTTGTGTCCCTGCTGCAGTGCTTGGTAGAGAAAGTAGCACAATACAGTCTAGTGTTCAATGAGGAGACCAATGTTTGAACACACAAGACATCTCTTCAAAGTGATACGGAATAGAGATGAAGTTGCAATTAATTTCGTCCAGGGGATAGAGGACAGAGTCTCAGGTAGGTGATAATGAACCTGAGGCTTAAAAGGTAAGTGGGTGATGGCAGAGGAGGCTGGGAAGTGCAATCCAGGGGGAAATAAATGAATAGGCAAAGAGGTGTGAAAGTACAGTGTTTAGGGAGCAGGGTATTGTTTCGTGTGGCTGCAGCGCAGCTGCACAGAGGAGAGCACCTAGAAATGACGCTGGACAGACTGGAACCAGGTTGTGCCGGGCTCTGCATCATGGCTGTTACATGTTATCAGTCAAGAGGCAACTGTACACACACCGAAAGAATTAGAGGAGAACATTGGGTTTTTTCCTCCCCTTCCTTCTTTGTGCTCATACTGAAAAAATAAGACACAGTATCTGCCTTCAAGTTATAATCTAGCAGAAAAATAAATGCTACAGGTGCTATAAGAGAAGTACATAAGGAGTACCAGGAAGGGCACAAAGGGGAGTCAATTCCACATGGTGGAGGCAAGAAAATATTTATTAAGGAAGTATCAAGTTGGTCTTATCCAGACAGAGCAGAGTTGGGGAAGGTGCTCCACGCAGAGGAAGCAGCATGAGAAAGAGAGAGAGTCATAAAATAGCGTGGCACGTAGTTTGGCAAGAGCTTAAGGTATGAGAGATATATGATGCTGTGAACCTGGAAAAGTAGACAGAAGCCAGTGCCAGTACTGCAAAGGCCAAGGTCTAAAATTTCAGTCCTGCCTCTGTCTAATGGTGTGACCTTAAACAGGGGGCTTAACCTCTCTAAACCTCACGGTCTCCACTGATAAAATGAGGATATTAAAATAATCTACAGCACAGGGTCACTAAAGAATGGAAACTAATATAAAATAATATTGAATGTCAACTGTAATTGAAAAAATATTTTAAAGGTCACTGAAGGATTAATGTGAAGGACTTAGTACAGAATGTCTGATTTGCAGCTAACACTCAATAAACCACTACTAGTATTATCACCAGCAGTACATATTATAGAAAATGTTAGTAGGAAACTGTTATAGTGGTCAAGGCAAGTGATGAAGAGGCCCTGGACTAGAGCAGAGGTTAAGAGGGATGAGGGAGAGAAGTCAGATGCAACACTTTCTGAGTTGGAAGCGATTCTAGTATGATTCTAGGTTACAAACAGTTAGGTACATGAGTAAAAACATTCAGCAATCTGGGATATGTTGAATATAGAATATATCTGGGTAATATCCAGGTGAATGTGTCTGGCACACCGTGAGATATGCAGGTCCTGGTTTAGGAAAGAATTCAGGAAAAGGCTCTGTCATCACCTCCTTGTCCACATCTTGTGGTTTGCAAACCACTGTCACCTGCAATACCCGTTAAACAAGTGGCCCTAAGGAGCCATGTCTGATTTATGTTACCATCTCCCACAGTTTACTGAACTGCAGATGGACACCTGACCCATGGAGGAGCAGAAAACCCCAGCCAGTCAGGATGTTTCTGTATGTGTCTTTAGAATCATGTAGTTGCAGGGGTTTGCATCACCGTTTGAGGGACAGCTCACATACAAGCAATGGGAGAAGTGCAAAGAAATGAATGTAGAAGACATACACAAAAAAATTAAAATGAGGGACTACAAGGTCTCATGAAAACAGAAAGAGCAGCTGCCAAATAAATTTCCATAAAGCCCAGATGCATCTGTACATCAGATCCTGTGGGATCCCCCCGCACCCTTTTCTCCTTGTACTTCCTTGCATTGCAAGCAATCAGACCAAAGCAGAATACAGAGGACAAAACAAGGAAACGGCCAAGGTTAGGACCCTGGGGAACACTGACATAGAGAAGTCAGACAGGGAGAAAAGCCAGTGAAGAGGCAGGAAAAGGGCATTCATAGCGGGAAGTAAAAGCAGTGTCCTAGAAGCCAATGTGAGAGAAGGCTTTAAGGGGAGTAGCAAGTTAGTCAACAGTATCAAATGCTACAGAGAAATCAAATACGAGAAAGGTAAAACGAGGCTACTGGATGTAGCAATTATGAGGTCACTGGTGACCTTTCCCAGAGCAGGAATGATTATAACTCAAAAACTTTTTTTGCAAATCCTGACCGCCATGTTCGTCATACTGCTTATCCTTAGGTGGGCCCTTAACACGTCTCAGCCTTGGTTTCTTCTCTGCTTAAAAACAATTCATACAATCTGTCCCCGAGCCTAGCCATTCTGGAAGTGTTCCGTATTTTAAGCTGCATAGTGGTTTCATTCATATACATATGAAAAATTCTTAAACTGAACATTTGAGATTTGTGCAGAAAGAGAGAGAGAACACAATATCCCCTCTGCCCCATCCTTAACACAGTAATCAGACTTAAAAATTTTAAAAGGGGATTATAAAATAATTTGAAAAGTGTCCTTTGAACCCCAGGAATCACCCCACAGTATCCTCAACCTCAGCCTTCTGAGGTAATGGCATGTATTACGGTCCTCACCAAAAAAACTGATCAGTAGAAGTTTTCATACTGTTATGACTATGTTCATTATTTAAAAAAATAAAGCTCACATGTATCTCCAACAACTTGAGCACAGGGCTAGCAAGCTCAACTATCTGAGAGAAGGAACTGACGGATCCAGATTAAAAGCAGCCAATGATGCTAAGCGGTATCTGTGAAGGAGTCCTACCTTCATCAGGTGCTTGTTGACCCATTTGGTGAACGTTTTCTTCTGAACGCGGTCCCGTTCATCTGTAAAAGAAACACGGAAGGCACTGATTTAGCACTCCATGGACAACAAATTTCCACACCCCAGTCTCCCCAGGACTTTTCCACAGAACTGCAACCCGGTGTCCTGTTGTTGGGAAGGTTTGGCTTATCTGAACTTTCTCTTCTGTCCTGACCATGTTACTTTATACGAGGGGAGACCCAAAAAACCCCAGAATTTTCTTCTGGAGGGCGGGCCCCTTGTAGTATGGGCTTCCTCCTCCAGGTGAGTGTTCTAGGAACCCATCTGCGTCAGTGCACCAGCTGGCGTTGTTGCGAGAGGCTGCATTTGGCTTCAATGAATTTTTTTGAACTCTTTTAACATATTTGCCCATGTCATGGTGGGTGATTTATGAGCTCACCCACCCACACCAGAGTGTTCCCCAGTTTTTGACCAAAAACAGCATGACCCCCATGTTCACCTGATCTCAGCCGGAGTGACTTTTTTTTTTGTTTCCTCAGATAAAAAAAAGTCCTCAAAGGGAAACGTTTTGCTGATGTGGAAGAGTTGAAACAAAAAATGGCAGAAGCACTAAAAGGCATCAAAGTCAACTAGCTCAAAAACTGTTTTGAGCAGCGAGAAAAACGACTCAATAGGTGTATTGCATCAAATGGAGAGTACTTTGAATATGACTGAAGTTTAAACATGTAAGAATAAACACACATTTTTTAATAAATAAATTCTGTTCTTGGGGGGGGGGTGCCCCCTCACAGACTGAACAGAATCCCATGCCTCAAAAAGCACATCATGGCAAAGTCTCCTTAACATCATAATTCCCTGGTGAGCAAAGTGATTCCCTACAGCAAGCTCCAAAAAGCCAAAGCTGTGAATACAACCAACAGAAAGAGTGAAGTGGCCTGGGCATCTGGGACACATTGTGCAGTGGTTAAATCTCCCTCTTCATACATGGTTCTGCCTACTCAGTGCTCTGCTCCCTCTGTCTCCTCCCCCACCAATTCCTTCGCTCCAGTTTCCTCACCAGCCATTACCAAGCAGCCAAACTCAAGGCTGCCCAGTTTACCCCCATTGCACATCTCTCTCCCTCCCCTCTCCTAAGTCTTTTACAAAGCCTACATTGATTTGGAGGCAAACTCTCCTTCATTCTCCACTTTGCCCGCTGCTTTCACAGAAACGTAACTACCAACACGTGACAATGACTGCCCCACAGCGGAGTTGCCCCCACTGCCGCCAGCTCCCCAGAACCGCGTCCAGAGCACTGACTCACTGGCCCCGCTCCTTTCTATTTACCTGAAGCCCGTGCCCTTCCCTACACCACCTCGTTCAAATCATCCTCACTGTCATCAACCATTCCCTGCTGCCCACCCCACTCCACATGGCAAATCCACCTTAACCTTTCCTGACAGCCTGGTTCACATTATTATCTCCACATGTATCCTCTGGCAGGATCCCCAAATCACTTCAACATATATTCTGACAATACATCTGAGCCTGCTTGGCTCCGCTGACCTTCATCTCCAATTCACAGCCAGCCACCACCCTGCCACATCCTGGGCCTCACTCCTCCAAACAGCTATTTAGCAGTCTTCTTTAGCAATCTTTCATACTTCCTAATCATTCTCAGCCTTCAGTCACTCCAGTCTTATTTTATTAAGAGCATCTAAGATTATCCCAGGCTATGCTAGACAACATGGTTAAGCAATCCAAAGCTGCCATCACTAGTACCCCAGGAATTCCCACCTGCCTAACCTTCTACTACTCTGCTCACCATGACAATCTCCAAACCTGAATTATCACCAGTGCTTAACTCTTCTACTTCTTCTCCAAGTCAGAGAACATTTCAGAAGAAAGTGGCAGAATTATACAAATCTGGCTCACTAGTAATTCACACAAACTTCAGTTAGGTGTTCTCTTCTCCTGCCCAAGCATTCCCTTCTTTCTGATTCCCCAGTAAAAGCTACATAGGTATCACTCCAAACAATGCCAAGGATCTCTCTCCACTTCCAGGTGAACTGCACATCTACTTACTTTTCTGAGTTTATAGCCATTCAGTAGTCTCACCTTTACATCCTTCTTTTCAGCCTTGAATCCTTTCCTGCTTTCCAAGGAACAATTCTCTCTTCCTATTATAGACCACAGAACTTAGGAATTAGATTGGACCTTAGAAGTTACATAGTCTAGTTCCCTGCTGATACATGAATTCCCTCTAACAAAAAGAATCATATATTCAGGGTTAAACAGTCTGTCCAAACCTTGCATACGTCTATAATGTTACTGATGCTTAAAACTTAAGATAATAGAGGAAGATCCAAACTGGCTACAGAGTAGGTGGGAGCTACACTCACTTCCTCCCAGCGCCAAACCAGACTTACAACTAAATTATAGATCAATCAACCTGAATAACCAACTGAAGGCTGGCTAAACAGAAGTATTATAACCAAAGGACCTACAAAAGAAGCCATATTGAAACTGAATAATGTTGAATGTAAGCTGTACTTGAAAAATAAAAGTAACAAGATAACAGAAAAGTCACCACCTCATAAAGGAACCCATACTAATTTAATAGTTCCATAGTGTCATAGGCTGCTTCTTTATAAACTCTACCTATTGGCTCTCATTTGAAACTGCTAGAATTTTTTTTAAAGGTTTCCATTTATTTATTTTTAGAGAGAGGGGAAGGGAGGGAGAAAGAAAGGGAGAGAAACATCAACGTGTGGTTGCCTCTCACATGGCCCCCAGCGGGGAACCCAGCCTGCAACCCAGGCATGTGCCCTGACTGGGAAGTGAACCGGTGACCCTTTGGTTTGCAGCCTGTGCTCAATCCACTGAGCTACACCAGCCAGGGCAAAACTGCTAGAATTTTTTTCTTTTTTTTTAAGTCTAATCTACCTTTCACTCCACAGAGTCCTACAGCTATTTGAAACCAGGATTTTTATTAGATCTAACCACTGTCATTCTGATCACTTGATCTGTTTAGATGCTGATTCAGTTAGCCAAGATCATCATCATCCTTTCCAAGCCTGTGTCATCCCCAGCCTGAATCAGAATCAGCTTGCAACTAAAGTCTCATCTAAATCACTGACACACTGCTCAAACTATTTATTTTCTCCTCATGGTGTGCTACTTTCTTCCTCTCCACCTCTCCAAATGCTGTTTCTTCTTTAAAATCCAACTCATTAATTCATTCATTTATTCTTTGAATAAATCTTTATTAAGGACCTAGGCTACTTGGAACACAATGTGTTACACAAAGTCACAGTCCTACCTTTGAAAGAGATGACAGTCTAACAGAGAACAGAAATACCTTCAATACAATTTGATAAGTGCTATAAAAGAGTAAGCTCAGAATGCTCGAGAACAAAACAGCCTATCTGGGAAGGGAAAGAAAGCATGAGAAGTCAGTGGAAGTTTCCAGATGAGTGACTCTACCTAAACCTTAAAAGATGAGAAGTTAGTCAGAAAGAGAAGGGACAAAGCTACTACATGAGGTTTCACCTAATGCAAATTCATTAGGAGCTTCTGTTCAAAGAACAGCACAGTATTAAGGATGGTTGAAAGATAGGAGGTGTATTAGGTAGTGGTGATACTTAAAACTAGATAGGATGCCACAGACCAAATTATGACTTTTCATGACAAGCCAAGGAGTCCAAATTTTATCGCCAAGAAACTGGTAAGGGGAAAAGTAAGGGACACGTTGAAAGATTTTAAATAGGAGAATGACATGATCAGATTTGTGTTTGAGAAAAAATGGTAACCTTTCCTGACTCGTTAATAGTCTCAATAGTCTCTTTGTTCTCCAAGTTTTATGGTACTTACTATGCTAATCACTCTATCAGCATGTATGTAATTATATAGAGCTCTTAACTTTTAATATGTTTATTCTTACATCACCAGTAAGATCATAAACTCCTTAAGGAAAGAGACCATAGTTTACTTTTTTTGTATCTCCCGTGGCTTCTAACAGCTAAAGTTCTACATAATAAGACCTAAAACAGCCCTGGCTCAGTGGACTGAATGCCAGGCTGCACACCAAAGGGTCGAAGGTTCGATTCCCAGTCAGGGCACATGCCTGGGTTGCAGGCCAGGTCCCCAATGGAGGCCATGTTGAGAGGCAACCACACATTGATGTTTCTCTCCCTCTCTTTCTCCTTCCTTTCCCCTCTAAAAATAAATAAATAAATTCTTTTTTTAAAAAAAGGAGGAGAAAACATTCTTAGAAAGATCCTATAACTGCAGATACAGATGAGACTTAAAAGATAATGAGATTATGAACAACTTTCCCCCCTTCACTGACTACTGTTTGGCATTCAACTATCACCTCCTCTAGGAGCTTTTCCCATCCTTTACATACACTAGTTTAGGTGAGCTTGTCTATCTGTCCTATCCTATTAGGAGCAATTAAAGAATAGACCCAGGGTTGGAATGAAAGCCCACATTTGAGGCACAAAGTTCTGTATTCTGATCCAACATAGCCTACAACACTGTCCCAGTGCATTATGTATTATTTAAAAAGCAAATGAGAAAACAGCCTTTGCTCATTTTCCTGAAGGGCAGAGAAAAATCACAAATGGTTCAAGAACCCCAAGAAGCACCAACCACCTGGAAATCAAAAAACAATATACCTGAGTTGACAGAAAAGAGAAAGAGAGTCAGAATAGACCTATTCCTTGACCTCATGAAGTTTACAATCTAGTGACAGCGGTCAACATGTAAATAATTAATAAAAACATCAAACAAATAACAAGCTGCATCAAATCATGCTGATAAAGATAGTTAATTCTGACAGAGTAGAAGAACTCGTGAAAGGCATGGTGTTTGAACTAAACCTTGGATGATAAGTAGGATTTTGGCAGTCCCAAAAGGGGTTAGGGAATTCCAAACTGAAGAAAAAGCATGAGCAGAGATTTGAAGGTATAGAGGTACACAGAAAGTGTTTTAGGAAATGGTGTAGCTAAGCACAGTGTACACTTAGCAATGTAATGAGAAAGGAAGCTAGCAAGGTTACCTGAGATCATATCACTCCAGAAAGCTGGAGGAGTATGCACTTAATTCAGCAGATAAAAGGATAGATACCACTGAAATTTTCTGAACCAAAGGATGTTTTGGAAAGATTAATCTGGCATCGGACTAAAGGCCAGCCTGCAGCAGAAAGACACTAAGAAGTAGAAGAACTAGTTAGGGGTCTCCTGTAACAACCAAGAAATAAATCTAAGACCTTGAAATAAGGCATAGGCAGTAGGAATGTAAAGAAGACAAGTAGATTTGCATGACAATGTAGGGGCAGAAACAACAGCTCTTAACTGTATGTGTTCAGCAAAAGGATAATTTCTAGAGCAACCAGGAGGGAGGAGTTGTACCTTGAGGTAAGGAAAATAGGAGGCACAGAGTGGGTAAGGAGTAGGTTAGATAAAGCAGAAGAAAAACAATGAGGTTTTAGGACCTTGCAGATTGTTGAAACCTTAGGTAGAGTTCAGAAGAACAGCCAGAATTGAGGGTACAGATTTGAGGCTAACAGTTAGCAGCTGAGGTTGTGGCAAGCACAGCAGATAGCCTATTTCAATAAATCTTCCTAAATTATCACTTTGCCCGTATCACCTCTCTATTCAAAATCCTTTAGTGTCTTCTAGAAGACCAGAGGAGCAAGTCCAACTCCTTGGTTTCCATTGCCCGTTACAAACCTATGAAATTCAACTCCACTTTTTATTCACTATGTGGAAGAGATAAAGGTAAGACATGGCCTCAGACCTGAAAACATTTACAGCCTATCTACTCTTACAACTTTATCTTTAGACTCTCCCCTGCATGAGTCAACTAGGATCTTTCTGGTGTCACTGTTTCCAAACCTGACTTTCACATTCTTGCCTTTGTCCACCCTCTTCTCCCGGCTGGAATATTTATCTACCCTCCCTGGCTTATCTAATTGAGAGCCTCCTTACCAGGTCCACGGAAGCCCCACTTCTTCCGTAACACCTTTCTGGCCATGCCAGCACCTCCGGGTGCCTACAGATACCTGTGTTTACTCAAGTTAGTAGACAGCCAACACATAAAAATTAATGTTAGACATCTCTACATGTAAATTCCATTTATCTATCTGAACCTCTAGCTCTTTGGAGTCAGGAACCATGTTTTAAATTTCATTAAGTATCCAACATTTATGATAACAGTAGGCACTCAAAGAATACTCATTCATTTAACAAATATACTGAGAGCCCATTATCTGCCAAGGTTATATCTACCAGGACACTTTCAAAGGGTATTTTCAAAGTCAGACTAAGAAATATTCCCAAATAATAATTAAAAGACCACTTTCCAGCAGGGAGCAGGGATTCCATTTGGATAGCCCTTGTACAGTTATAGCTTTCCTAAGTTCTTGCCACATGTGGACCCAGGAGCTTCCCACCACTCACGTAAGCCCAGAGAAAATAGGATGAATTGGAGATCAAACAAAGTGCCTCGCCAATAATGTATGACGAGACCGACATTATAAATGATTCCTTCCTCAGAAGTATGTAAGTCAACTTTAGGAGGTAAGACTGACCTAGATACATATTGTTTACTCTGTGTCAGGCACTATACAAGGCCTCTCATTTAGCATTTGACTTAATCCTCACAATTATCAAGTACACATCATTTATCTTTGTTTTTATAGTTCAAATTGATGCTCAGAAAGGTTTCTTAGTAATTTGCTCAAAGTCACACAATTAGTAGCAAAATTGAGATTCAATTAGTAGCAAAATTGAGATTCGAATCTCAGTCCGTTATAGACTTTCAACCACAACATTACTGCCACCACGAAATTATTCAAAGGCAACACAATATAACCCTACATAACGAAGGGAAGAGGAGAGGTGCAAGCTGTAACTATGATATGGGTTCGTTAAAGGCATCTATCACCAGGGGTTGCTGCAGACTCAGAATGTCTCCGTGAGAATAGAGACTTGGGAATTTGGGGAAGTGATAAATCAAGAAACTTCAATGCAAAATTAAAATTTGGTGTTATTTCTTAGGAAAACCTGACCTTTATTAGTGGTAATTATTTGCACTATTAGGAATTAGAGTACAGGACATAAGTTAAAGAAATATACCAGGAGTAAGCACGGTGGCAAAAGAACCACAGAAATGGAGGGAGAGGCATATAAGAGAAGGAAAGAGGGAGAAAAGCTCAATAGTTTCTGGAGTATTTATTAGAGTACCACATTCACGAAAACTAAGTACTCCACAGATACAAAGACATAAAGAAATTTAATAGTCCTCAAGAAATCATGCTAAAGATGAAGAAACTGAAGTCAAGAGAGATGTAAGAACGTAGACAAGGTCACGGGGGCAGAATCAAGTCTACAATTTGGGTTTCCTGGCATCTGGTTCTTACCTTACAGGACACCCCTCTCCCCACCTTGAGTCTAAGATTCTACTATAAAATGAACAGTTCGGACTAGGTCAGTGGTTCCCAAGTACCAGTTTGTGAACCAATCGTATCAAAATCACAAGGGGAGCTTGGCACTAGACTAAGTGCTTTAACATCATATATCCCTTATAATGAATGACTTTATGAGTTAGGGTCTGTTTTAATCTCTTTTCAACAAATGAGGAAACCAAGGCATAGAGAGATTACACAATTTTTCCAGTTCCTGTATGCTAAGTAGTAGAGCTGGAGCACCATGCAGATGATTGAAGCCAAAGTCCATTTTCTTAACCATCAGATTCTACCAGGAGATGAAATGAAGTAGGGTGAGCTGCAGATATGTTTTCACCCTGAAACTTTCAATAAAGATTCTAGGCTTCTTTATACTTCTCTGTTGATTACAGAAAAGGGGCCCTTTTACCTCCAAGCATTTTCAGATGCAGAAGATTCTATCCCCAGGGAGGAAATCTCAATGTTATTGGGAAGATAAAAAGCTAGACTACATGGCAATAACTGAATGAAATTTTCCCTCTTGGGCCTCAAGCATTATTACAGTACCTGTTTTTTTTTTCCTCAAGAAACACTTAAATATTTGGTAGGACTGGTCTACTAGTCAGGAGACAGGATCAGAACCCTAGCTCTGCTACTCCCCTTCTGAGACTTCTTCTGAGGTTCCAGCGACTACAATTTCAGGGAAAATCTGGCTATTTGGGTCACAATTTGTTCCTGCTTTAGAGATGCAGAGTATAACATCAAAAGATATTTGATTATCAGTCCATGGGTTCTCAAACTTATTCACAAACCAGTAAGTATTCAAAATAAATTAGAAAACCTAACATAAAGTTCTCAACTTTTCCTTTTGCTAAATAAAGACATCTGAAAAACTGCCAGCCCTGGCTGGTGTGGTTCAGTGGATTGAGTGGTGGGTGCAAACCAAAGGGTCACCAGTTCGATTCCCGGTCAGGGCACATGCCTGCACCAGGTCCTCAGTAGCGGGTACGTGATTCCTGGTCAGGGCACGTGCCTAGGTTGCAGGCCAGGTCCCCACTTGGGGATGTGCAAGAGGCAACTGATCAATGTTTCTCTCACACATTGATGTTTTTCTCCCTCTCCTCCCTCCCTTCCCCTCTCTCTAAAAACAAAATAAATAAAATCTTTAAAAATAAACAAACCACCATCTAACAACAATTTTTTTGTAAAATAAAGGGCATTTTAATATCAAAAAAGTAGGAAGAACAATTTCAAAATAAAGGACAGTTCTTTAAGTAAGTTAGGCTTTATGAAAGGCACACTGCATTTCCTTATCTTTTTATTTTACCCAGGATTGATGACTTGTTTCACCAATCTGTACATCCTACAGTTGGAAGCCAAGGAAACCTATGGCCAAAAAGGTTAGGCCACTTGCTCAAGGTCACAGAACATATCTAAATGAACGCTTCTCCTCTAGCAAGAGAGAGCTAAGCTACAGCAAACAAGACTTCTTCTAGCCTCCAACTCCTTTTTAGGTCTCATCCCCAGACCACCTTTCAAGCCTTTCCCCCTCCTCTTTGCTGGCAGAAAATAGTAAGTGGAAGAGAATTAGCAATGGGCTCCAAAGAGGAAACCTACGTCACGACTCCTCCCTTGTCGCCCCCCCTCCATCACCCATTTCTGCTCAGAGGTGGACTCCGTAACCAACCAACTTCTGCTAAAAATACACCCTGAACTTTCAGAACTAGGCAACTTAAACTTAAAAGTGGTTTCCTGATACCAGCAGAAGCATTAGCATGAATTCAGTCTCTATAAAAAGTCTCTCACCCAAAGCTTAGGCTCTTAACTGCCAGTCACTACAAGCTTAAGAAGTTCCCCAGGAAGTAGGGCACCTCAGTCTATTCCACTGCACACTTTAACACGCCCAAAGGTTGTAATGCCTACCAGGCTTCAAAGCCCATGTAATCCTATGAGTCAATGAGAGCAAGGGCTATTTAGGATTCATAGGCCAAGGAAAAGAAAAAAACTTCACATACTAACCCATACAGCACATGCGACAAACCAGGTGGGCGTTGAACTTGTGTTCATCTTGATAACTGGGCCACATGGCACCCCTGTGTCTGCTGACCTCACCTAAAAGGAGGATGTCCCAAAGAACTTCAGCTAGTTGCCTGTGCCCCCTCTGCAGCTCCTCAAAACAGGCTTCAAAGTGAACAGAGACGGGCAGCCAAAGGGCTGCTCGATGAACAGAGAGAGAGAGAGCAGAAGTACAGAGGAGAGGCTCCACCCACCACTTCCTACTGACCTCCTTCCCGCCTTGAGGTCAGAGAGGAAGCTCCTCCCTAGGGCACTTCCAAAAACTGGGTCCAGGTCTTCAGGCAAATAGCATACTATTAAAAAGCAGCGCCAGCTCAGTGTTATCAGACCAACAGCAGAGGTGGCAGCTTCACATGTAAAAGTACAGCCAAGTTACTTAGTGAGTAAACCTCAGCAGGCAGAAGTCGGTGTTCGGTTTACCCTCAGTTTGCAGAGCAGAAGCAGCTTGTGACCTGGTGAAACTTAGACAATTGCAGGAGAGCTGGTAAGGTAGAATGGCTTACTGCCAAGTCAGGAACAGTGCATCCATTACCCAACAACCGTTCCTTGGGCTTGCCTCTTCTCAGGCAGAAGTACATATAAAGTGTTAACCAACTGACAAGGTCCCACAGTGGGAGAGATCAGAGTGGAGCCAGCCCATACACTGTCTGCTGCCAACAGCTTCCCGCATTCCAAGGGAGCTTCAGTTCCCCACATTTACAGCTGCCCAAAGGGAAGAGTCACCATCATCTCTCCCCAATGATTCCACCTTCTTTACAGAGTTGCCCAGCCCCAGCCAGCCTCTCAGGTAGATTACACAGCCGATTTCATCAACTTCAAAAACACTGTTTGCTTGTTGCTCCATTCCTTCCCCTCATCCAACCTGGAATGTCATCCCAAAGTCCTCTTCCTCTTCCCAGACCCTCCCACTTTGCCTTAGAAATCAGCGCACTTAACTCAGCTGTGCCAGAAATCCCTTTATCCATCAGTGGAAGGCAGCTTGCTTGTTTTCTGAGTCTTGGCTAATTGTACCAGACACTGGAATGCCGAAGAAACACAATGAGGCTTTTTTCATTCAGATGGCCCGGCCCATCTATCACTTCACAATTTTGACCCAACCAGGGGACAGAAAAGCCGAGCCTGTGTCCATGTCAGGACAGACACCCCAATCCCGGCCCCACACCACTCAGAAAGGCCCCACTACAGATAAGGACCTAATCACTGGCCCTCTGCTCCAGCTCCCTAAATAGAATGACTTCTTCAGGCTAATGCTACTTCCAATCCTGTTCCTGCAGGCAGGGAGGGAGGCGCAGCACCCAGGAAAGCAAGTTTCCAGAGACCAGCCTGAAAGACTGAAAGTGGAAAAAAGTAAACAGGAGCTTGCCTAGCAGGCCATTCTGTTTAAACAAGCCCTGCGACCAGCTTCTGTCCCCTGACAGCCTTCCTTACTCCCTACTGGGCATCCCTCCCACCTACAAACTGCTAATAATCCTGTTACTACTTACTAATAACAAGACTCACAGCTGACTTTATCTCTCCTTGACTAAGCTCCCAGTCACCCTGATAACCTGTGACAACTCTACTCAGTTTGTTCCCCTTAATAGATTCTTCTTAGTCAGCCTTGGAGAGGAAGGGTCCTCCTAGAATTTGCATTATCCTAGGAAAACAAATGTATAAGAAATACGGAAGAAAGACTAGGAAGGAATAAACATTTCCTTACCCAAATTTAGTAACCCTTTCCTTTATCAGATTTAAATTCCTCCCATGCAGGGACTGTCTTTTGTCTTTATATCCCAGTCTCTAACACACTTATAACCTAAGCTAAAATTAATTGAGCATCTACTGTAAGTTCACAGAGAGTGCGCTAAAAACTTTTTTAAAGATTTTATTTATTTTTAGAGAGAAGGGAAGGGAGGGAGAAAGAGAGGGAGAAAAACATCAATGTGGGGTTGCTTCTCACATGGCCTCCACTGGGGACCTGGCCTGCAACCCAGGCATGTGCCCTGACTCAAACTAGTGACCTTTGGTTCGCAGTCTGTGCTCAATCCACTGAGCTACACCAGCCAGGGCTTAATGTGCTAAAAACTTTAAATATCATTTCATTTAATCCCAACAGCAATTCTCTACCAAAGACATTACCATTTCCATTTTAGAGATAAAAATACTAAGACTTAAAAAGGTTGAATAAGTTGACAAAGATTTCATATCCTCTATCCAGCTCCAAAGCTATGCCTCCTGTTATATACCCTGCTGTTTCTGAGGGGGACCTAAACCAGAATAACTAAACGGGCTATGTATGTAAGAAGGTGAAATATTTCTGGGAAGGTTAAGAAATAGAAATACTTGACTATGGCCAACTAGAGATTTAGGGCATGTCCCAAACAAACATGTGGGGCAAATTCTAGAAATAGTAAGAAATTTCAGTCTCCAAAAATCAAAATAATCATTCCTGGGCAAGGTTTGAGGAAGAGGAACAGAAGCCTGCCTTCTCCTCACTTCCCTGGCACCCAGGCAGAACTGTTTCGCCTAAAGGTACTGCAGATGAAAGACACAGGGGGCAGTGCTGGGGACAAGGTCGGTCTCGCTGCCAGGAGCCAGGCCTTCCCTTCGGGTTCCCAGGAGGTCCTGAGAATCAACGGGGAAACTGCTGCTGACAACAGAGAGAGGAGTTTGATTAAGACAGTCCGCTAGCTCTAAGTTACCCAGAGGAGACATACCTGGACAAGCCAAGCCATTCCCCTTTGTTTTTACCCAACTTTTAGTCATTTCATAGTTCACTAGATGTCCAGGGATGTTAGAAAAGGCAAAAGAGAATCTGGCTGCTACCTGTAGATCTTTAAAATGTTGACTGGAGGGAAGGGGTGCAAACCAGTATTTCCACATGTATCTGAGAAGTGCCCTGACCGGGCAGCTCACCCCATACACCAAAAGGCTGTGGGTTTGATTCCTGGTCAGAGCACATACCTAGGTTGCAGATTTGATCCTTGGTCAGGGGTATGTATACGTATGGGAAGCAACTAATTCATGTTTCTCTCTCTCTCTCTCTCTTTCCTCGCCCCTTCTCTTTCTCTCCCTTTCCTTCTTCACTCTCACTTTCTCTTCCTCTCTCTCTAAAATCAATAAAGAACATACCCTTGGGTAAGGATTAAAAACAAATTTTTTTTAAGTTATCTGAGAATTTATAGCTACTGGCTTTCTTACAATAGCACAGAAAATTAAAGTTATATATTTATTTCCTAAAATGCCAAAGTCAACCATTATTTAAGGATATTAAAGCTGATGCAGAAATCTCTAATATGTAACACAATGATTCATAATATATCACTAATATTTTATATATTCCCACACTGGCTTCTAGTACATTTCTTAGTCCTGATTATAAAAACAAGCATTTAATCTTCTCCCAGCAGCCCACAAGAAAAATACTGTCTTCAGTGATGTCTTTAGATTTAAAAAAATTATAATAATGATAGCAAACAATTATACAGGCCTTACCATGTGCAGAATGTGTTCTAAGAAATAACTCAAAACCACCATGCATTATTTTTAACTTCATTTTACAGATAAGCAAACAAAGGACCAAACATATCAATTAACTCTGCAAGTAGAGGCAAGAACTGGAATGAACACACGGGCAGTCTGGCCCCAGATGCCCAGCCTGCTCTCAGCCACAGTTCCACAACTCGTCCACGCACGAGCTAGACGGTCACACTGTCCAAATCACAGAAAATTAGAGAACTGTTTTCTTCTCGTGCAGATTGGAAGTTTGAAGTCCAAAGGAACTAAGTGACCTGTCTAACATCATAGAGTAAGCAAAGAGCCAGGACTTAGAACCCAGATCTTCTGACTCCAAGCTCAGTGGTCTTTCTACCACACTGTACAATTCTGAGGGAAATGGCTTGGGAAAGATTCCATCTTAATTAAAACACCTAATGCTTTAGTTATTTAAGCAAAGAATTATTTCATATATGACACAATACTCAGCTATTTATTAAGTACCTATTATACACCTAACAAATTTTTAGATAATACAAATGGAAGATGCACAGAGGATATTATACGTGGAGGAATCAAAGTTTAAAGAAATCTCAAAAAGCTGCACCAGATCTCACAGGACAAATTTAACTACAATACCTATAATTCTTATGCTGAAGTTCAAGAAATCCAAAAGGCACAACAGTGTCTGGAGGAGAGACAACAATAATTCATGTACAGGGTTTGACCATTTTTTAACTGACCTTAAGTTTAACATGACTCTATAGTGTGGTGGAGCAGCTTTAAAGGGAAAAACCCCTTCAGAGATTGGATTGTCCAGCCCCTTTGTTTTAGAAATAAAGAAAACAAGACCCTAGGGAGGAAAAGTTTCGTCTTTTGCCAAGACGAAAATGCAAATGTTCTTCTCAAGTAACTATATAGCTCCTCTCCTGTTTACACTACCAGAATGTGAGATATTAATAAAGTAACACACAGGGCAACTCTGTATCCTTCCTTTCACCTATAACGAGCACCCCGCATTAGGTCACACATCAAGCTAAGCCATGCCCTATAAATACACAAATGGACAGGACACGGTTAAATTGCTACAGTTTATATCTAATGCTATCTTAATTTCTTTATTTATTAGTTCAGAACATTTACTGATACCTGTTTTGTCTCAGACACTTGAGAAACTGAGACGAGGAAGAACCGTGTTCTTACAGCTCTTACCGTCTAACAGAATCTATTCAATGGAGAGAGACAGCTAGGGGAGAAGTACCACAGGCGTGGAGAAATACCACCTGCTGGAGCACAGAAGAGCAAATCTTATCTCAGTCAAGGAAGGCTGTCCAGAGGTGGTAACTACTTACCTTGAAGGACAGATACCAAGGTAGTGTAGTTGAAAAGAGGGTACAGGCATTTCAGGTAGAGATGTACAAGTGTTTAAATGATGCGGGAGTACTAGGTGTTTGTAAGGCCAAAACAGGAAATGAAACTAGTGAACTAGGCAGGGGGCAGAACATCATGAAAGCCCTTTTCTGTCATGCTATAGAGTTTGAACTTTTCTTCTAAAAGCAGAGGGAAGCACGGGCGGGTTTTTAAGCAGGAGACTGACACAGACAGCTCTGTATCTTAGAAAGCTCACTCCGGCTACAGATTAGGGGTGGTTGTCGGGGATGGGGTGAGAAAGAATGGGGGGAAAGAGATTATTTTAACAGTCCTAGAGAGAGAAAAAATGAAGACACAAACTAAAACAAGAGGAAGTTTGGGAAATGAGATAATGTATGTGAATGCAAGTGTGGACAGGGTGTATTGAAAACTATTTAAAATTCTAAACACTAGATGCTAAGCTCTTTCTTATAAGTAATACATGGCTTCAGTACAAACTATGTCATCCTGTATCTTGCTTCCATCTGCAGAAGAGATGGTGACTTGGGGACAGAGGTGTAAAAGCCGTGTACTTATATGACCAGATCTCACCAGTGGGTCCCATAACATCTAGAGGGGGGAAAAAGCTAAGGAAAAAATCAGTGATTTCTCCCCCACGTTTCTGCTCCGCTCCCTTTACCTGTCTACCCACACACAGAGCAAAAACAGTTTTGCTGTCCAAAGGGAATACTAGAAAGATAAGGAATCAGGAAATCAGCACATAGTCATGAAAAGGAAGTCGCTAGGCTCGAGAAGATGGCCTTCAAACATAAGCAAGCCTGACACCTAGGAGAGTAGACCGATATTTGCTAGGCCAAATCTGTACTAATGGACAAAAGTCACAAAAAGGCAAGTTTCAGCTTAACAACGAACTCTCCAGTCACCGACACAATGAATAGTCCACAGAATGTATGTTCGACCATCAGAGACCTTCAGGCAAAGGAAGAACGACTTCTGACAAGGGTAAAGCTAAGTAAGAGGCTGGGCTAGTTAATATGTAAGGTCCCTTCCAACTCTAACAGCAAAACAGAAGATGTTACCAACTTTAAGGGTGGAAGAAAGCAAGAAATCTACACGAACAATGAGAAATTACTAGAACACAGTATCTTAGAATTGCAGTGCTGAAAGGAACCTCAAACTATCCGCATAGTGGTTTTCAACTCTGACAAGAAAATCCTTTGTCAAACAAATCTTGTATGGAACTTAACACATAAAGAACATAGAAATGCAGTATTTAATAGCATAATTCACTTTTAGAGGTTCAAATATAGGTTACTTATGTTAAAACCAAATAATACCAGGTAATTTTTTATTGAAATTAGAGACTAATCACAGTTATATCAACCTCAGCATCCAATTTATTTCTATGGTGTGTTTTATTGCAAAGAACTATCCTATTAAACTGATTTATACAGCCCTGGATGTTGTGGCTCAGTGGATTGAGTACCAGCCTGTGAACCAAAGGGTTGTCAGTCAGAGCACACGCCTGGGTTGCTGCCCAGTAGGGGGTGCTCCAGAGGCAACCACACACTGATGTTTCTCTCCCTTTCTCCCTCCCTTCCCCTCTCTAAAAATAAATAAATAAAATTTTCAAAAAAACTAAACTGATACGCAAATAGAAACAAACAGTAATAGTTTTACAATTTGCCTGGTAATCTCAGAATATTATTCAAATAAACTGATAGACAAGCCTGAAAGAATAGCAGAAATATTTGCTTCAAAGTTAAATACCTCCAATACCTAAAAGCTATGTGCATTCCTTATTACTATACATAAATGTGAATAGAAAAGTGAGACAATCAGCACGAAAAACTTTCGTACACATTAAGCTGTATTACAAATGTGCTGCCCCCTCACTATTGCAGAAAGAGCACTTGATCCCACACAACTGAGCCTTGCCTAGAACTCAGGCACAGGACCTACGCTTTTTGTTTTTGTTTTTTTAAATTTTAAATATTGTATTTATGTATTTATTTATTTTTAGAGAGAAGGGAAGGGAGGGAGAAAGAGGGAGAGAAATGTCAATGTGCGGTTGCTTTCCATGTGTCTCCCACTGGGGACCTGGCCTGCAACGCAGGCATGTGCCCTGACTGGGAATCGAACCGGCGACCCCCTGGTTTGCAGGCCCACGCTCAATCCACTGAGCTACACCAGCCAGGGCAGGACCGATGTTTAGCACTATGTTCTGCAAGAATATATACATTTCCAATTTCAAAAAAAAAAAACAGTTCAGAAGAGACAATCTTCACTTTTTTAATCAAGTGTACATTTTATAAGCAGTATAAATATATACACAAAAATGATGGAGAAACTTTGTTCTGGTGATGTCCAATAGGAAATTAGTACATTAGAATGTACATTTTTTAAAAAATATATTACAAAATAAATTATGCCTTAAAATTGAAATTATAATAAAATGGGTACAGAATCTCTTATGTACTTCTGTGGAAGCTTTGGTGTCCACAGTCTCCAACTGAAATACCACTGCTCTAATTTTACAGATAAATTGAACCTAGTACATTCCCAATATAACTATTAGTGACTAGAATTAAAGCTGTTTCATAGAAATAAAAGCTTTTATGAAGTATTTTTCTTTTTATTTCAATGCATTTATGGCTATTTATGAAATATTTTTAAAACATATAAAAATAAAGCACTTAAAGATAGAACTATGAGCCCTGGCTGGTGTAGCTCAGTGGATTGAGCGCGGGCTGGGAACCAAGCGGTCCCGGTTCGATTCCCGGTCAGGGCACATGCCTGGGTTGCGGGCCAGGTCCCCGTGAGGGCCATGTGAGAGGCAACCATACATTGCTGTTTCTCTCCCTCTCTTTCTCCCTCCCTTCCCCTCTCTCTAAAAATAAGTAAAAATAAATCTTTAAAAAAAAAACATAGAACTATGACTCTTTAAGTTCCACAGAAAATTCTATATTGATGATAAACTTTAAAAATATTAATCAATATTAACAATTAGTTTATAAATATAATTACCATAATGCACAGGGAAAGGAAGCAGCAGCTTCCACCTGAATATGTCTTTTCTCACTACGTATGAAATACTATATAGGGCTGAATAACGCATGCCTGTCCTGCCTACTTCTTTCTTTCTAAGCTCAAATACAGGCTTACATTTCAGGGAAGCCCCTTTGGGGCACCTTTTTAAACATACCACCACACAAGCAAACATATTTCTAAATGTTCCTCCTGTTTTTGCTGATACAGACACAAGCTCTAAATATTTAGTCAAAAGCTTTTCTGGGACTTACTGGAAAGGACACTGGGGAATGATTGAATCTAATTCTAATTCTGTCAAGCATTCATGAACTTTTAATAGAAAGCTAAGTAATGTCATCAAATCCCCATCTTAACTTGTGAGAGACAAAGCAACAAGTATCTCAATACTTGGCTGGAAGGTAGTAAGCAGATCACAACGATAGTACTGAGGCACTGAGATCCAAGGATGTACTCCAGGAAAAGTTAGACTTTATCAATCTTAACTGTGGAGATTGTGGAGCTTCAGAATCAGCTAAATATGAGACTGATCCCGGAACTGGGTGTTTAGAAGTTCAAGGAATAGAAAGTGAAGAATAACAATGTGGGATGAAAGAGGGGGCTGTTACCATTATTAAAAATTATTTTTAATATCAGGGCCCAATGCCCTGGGGAAAAGAACCGCTAACTTCATTGCATTGAACAGATGACTTGGATACACAGAGTAAACTGTATAGCTGCCTGAGGGGAAAGGAACGGTGTCAATCACACCAGAGAGAACAGAGGCGGCCCGTGTTCCAAGATGCCCCGCGGCAAGGGCACCACTCACCCAATTTTCTCACTGACCTTTCATTCCTCTGTCTTCTCTCACCCAAAAATATATCAAATTCAGACACTTCTCTAATCCCACAAGTTTTCCCACATCTAAACCTAAAGGAGAGTGGCAGTTACTGGATGTTTTTGGTTAAAAACAAAGACCCAAAAACTATTTTGAGATTGAGAAAGGAAAGAAAGGAAGGGCTTGATTCTCTGAGGACAGACACAAGTCAGCACAGTTGCCACTTCCCTCAGCTTCGAGCCCAGACGTCACCTCACCCAACCAGCACCCTCCAGCCAGGCAGCCTCAAAGAACAACAGGAAAGAGTCTGGGTCCCCCACAATTCTGGTCCCAGGGCAACACTGGGACCAGTTTTCTCAGTGGGTATATATACACTCAGGTCTGACAGCACCCCAGTTGAGAGGATGTACTGGCCCTTTAAGGAAAGCAAGTGGGAAGACCTTCGTCATTTACCCCACCCTCAAAAGCCCCACAGTAGATTTAAAGAATAACTCAGTACCAGTTACCTGCTCTGCCTCTGGCACATCTTTTCCAGTAGAGAACACCGGCAATTCCAAGAACGTGAGTCAAAATAAAGATGGCTGGTGGCAAATAAGATGAATCTAAGAGAGGCATTTCCAGGCCGGTCCTTTCTCCTCCACTGAGTTAGCCACAAGCCCACAGCTCGGTGCAGGCCTCCGAATGCCTTTCCACTGAGGTTACTGCTGTCCTGTACTATCAGCACAGAGGCAGACGCTGGCAGCTCAGGGTTGTCAGAAACTTCCCGGTGGTTTCTCCTCCATCCCGCCTCTGACTTTTTCAGCAGGCAGCAGTTGACGGGGACCAAAGCTGTGCAGTGTATCTCAGACAAAGCCCAGGAAACAACTGGCAGAGGGGGAGGGGAAAGGGAAGGAGGAACCAGGAGAGTGAAAAGGAGAGCCTAAGCTAGTGCTGAGCTGACTCAAGCTCTATCTCTGGCATCCTCTGCTCAGCTTAAACAAACAAACCTCAGACCCTTCTACAAGAAGGGAGGGTGTCAGAGGACGTCATACTCGACTTTCCATTCCCAGCCTGGATGGAATGCCAGACTTCAAGACGAAGCTGAAAGAAAAAAGTCACAGACGCCCTAGGGAACCACTTTCAGTGAGAAGGCGAAGTACACAAGGATATATAAGCATCCACAAGTGCCCTAGCACAGGCAGAGGGCAACCCTTCCACACCCACAGCCCAGGAGGAGAAGGCAAGGGACCTGAACATGACTGCAGAGAAGGTCACATACAGAACAAGCTCCACAAGGCAGACCTGACATCAAGGCGTGATAAAGATGAGCAAGAAGAACAAACCGCTTAATTTCTACGAGCTGTCCAAGGGGATATCAGGATCCCCAATGACAGCAGAAAACAACACCTTTGTGAGGTCTGCTTACAAATAAAAACTTGATGTGGATATCACAGCAGACAACTGAAAACACGTCACCACTACGCACCTACTAAAAGGACTAAAATTACAAAGACTGACAATACCAAGTCCTGCTGAGGTGCGAAGCAGCTGGAACCCTCACATTGCCGGCTGGGGTGTAACTTGGCTCAACCGCTCTCGTTTGGCCGTTTCTTATAAAGTTAAGCGCACACATACCAGAGGACCAAGCAATATGACTCCTAGGTATTTACCATCCCCTCCAAAATGAAAACACGTGTCCACACAAAGACCTGCATGTGAATGTTTATAGCAGCTTTACTCAAAGTACCTAAAAACTGGAAACAATCCAAACGTCCATCAACTGACGAACTTATAAAATTGTGGTGCATCCACACAATGGAATACAACCCAGCAATAAAAAGGACCAAACTACTGATATATTCAAAAGCATGGATGAATCTCAAAAGCATTATGCTACACGAAAGAAGCCAAACACAAAAGGCAACATACTGTATGATTCCATTCACATGATATCCTAGAAAAGCAACTACAGGAACAGAAATCAGAGAAGTGGCTGCCATTACAATAATCCAAGTGAAAACTGGTGGCTGAGAAACGATGATAGTTGGGACCAGGGTATGGTGGTAGAGACGGCGAGATGTGGTCATAATCTGGACAAAAAAGAGTTATCAGGAGTTGCTGATAGACTGGATGAGGGGTAAAGAGGGAAAGGATAGAATCAAGACACCTCCAAGGTTTGGGGCCTGAGAAATGAAAAGGACAGAACTGCTATTTCCTAAGATAGAAAAGACTACCAGAGAAGTAAGGAGTGTGAGGTTCACAGTGTTTGTGACTGTTTATTTGTTTTGGGGAGGGGGTAGGAATTCCCTTTTGGATGCATTAGGTTTGAAATGCCTGTTAGACATTCTAGGGAACTATAAATATGCAACTAAATATATGAATCTAGAGTTCAGGGAGAGACCCATGATGAAGTTTTAAAGCCAGGAAACTGAGGGAGATCACTTAGGGAGTAAAGAGAGAGAGATCAAGTTCAAGGACTAAGTCTTGGAAATCCTCCAACATTATTAGATAGGGAAGAGGACAAACCACCAAAAGAGATTAAAAAAAAGAAGAAGCCAGTGGATTATGAGAACCAAAAGAACATGCTGCCCCAGAAGCCAGGTGAAGGCAGTATTTTAAAAAGTAGTAATTAACCATGTCAAAGCTGTTAATGTGTCATGATGAGATTCAGAGTTGACCCCTGAATTTAGCAATGTGGAGGTCACCAGTGAATTTAAGAAGGGCAGTTTTGGACTTCCGCCAAGATGGCGGCGTAGGTGGACGCACTCGCCACCCGCACATCCAGAGTGTCTAAACAACGAACGCAGTAGCGAAAAATTAAACAACCAAACGGACAGAATCGAACTGAAGGGAAGTCCGACACCCAGGAGGTAGGAGAAGACAAAGATCCAGGCCGGTAAGCGGGGCAGTACCGGGCGGAGGAACGGAGTGAGTGAGAGGCAGCTCTCACAGAGGGACTCACGCCGCCAGTGCCTGAACAGGGCGTGGCCCCGAACAACAGGTGAATCCCGCAAGCCAGCGACGCTGCTGGAGAGAGGCCAGGGCTGAGCCAGCAGAACCGAGTCTGGCAGAAAAGGTGGTGGGAGGAGTGACGGGAGCCCGCGGTGATCGAAGGTCGCCATTGCTTCCTCCCAGGCCCCGCCCCCAGAGGCAACGTCATCCAAAAAGTGACCCAGGTTGCCAGCACCTGCCAGCCGACAAGTGCACCAAGATAAAAAGAATGAAGATGGCCAAAATGAAAGATCAGAACAAATTACAACTAATGGATGACGACATAGCCAACCTATCAGATGCACAATTTAAAATGCTTGTAATCAAAATGCTAACAAAACTGGAAGATAGGTGGATGCAAATAGTTGAACAGATGAAGAATACGATAAGGATAATGGAGGAAGATTTACAGGGAACCAACAGGAAAAAAAAGGAGGTTGGATCTCAAACCAATGGGGTGGACCAGAAGGAAGAAACAAGAATTCAAAAAAATGAGGAGGGTC
>PVJI01014959.1:0-42557 GCA_004026765.1 Micronycteris hirsuta
CCCTCACATATTAATTAATGCATCAAATATGGCTTCTAAGTGCCAAGCATCATTCTAGATTCTGAGATAATAGTGAGCAAAAGACCATATGATCTCACCTTTAACTGGAACATAATCAACAAAAGCAAAAAGCAAGCAAAACTTAACCAGAGACATTGAAATTAAGAACAATCTAACAATAGCCAGGGGGGAGGGGGGAGGGGACAGTGGGGAGAAGGGTTTTCAGGAACCACTATAGAGGACACAAAGACAGAACCAAGGGAGAGGAGGGAGGCAGGGAAGGGAGGTGGGATTGGAGGAGGAGGGGGGAGGGGAGGGGAGAGGATGCAGACAACTGTAATTGAACAACAATAAAGTAAAAAAAAAACCTGGAAAACTTTCAAACACATGGAGGCTAAACAACATGTTATTAAAAAATGAATGGGTTAACAATGAGATCAAGGAAGAAATAAAAAATTACCTGAAAATAAATGAAAATGAACACACAATGACCAAAAATCTATGGGGCACAGCAAAATCAGTCTTGAGAGGGAAGTTCATAGCATTACAGGCCTACCTCAAGAAGCAAAACAATCTCAAAACAATCAAACTCTTATTCAACAGAGTACTGGAAGTACTAGTCACAGCAGTCAGGTAAGAAGAAGAAATAAAAGCCATACAAATTGGAATTAGAGGAAGTAAAACTGTCATTATTCACAGGTGACATGATATTGGTATATAGAAAACCCTAAAGTTTCCACCAAAAAACTACCTGCTCTAATACATGAATTTGGCAAAGTAGCAGGATACAAAATTAATATTCAGAAATAGGTGGCATTTTTATACACCAAAAATGAACTATCACAAAGAGAAAGTAAGAAGACAATCCCATTTACTATTGCAACCAAAAAGAATAAGGTACCTAGGAATAAATTTAACCAAGGAGGTAAAAGACCTGTAGTTGGAATATTATAAGATACTGAAGAAAAAAATTGAGGAAGATACAAATAAATGGAATATACACCATGTTCATGGATAGGGAAAATTAACATCATTAAATATCCATGCTACCCAGAGCAATCTACAACTTCAATACAATTCCTATTAAAATACCAATGGCATATCTCACAGATCTAGAACAAATATGCAAAAATTACATGTAAACAAAAAAGACCCCAAATGTCCTCAAGCAATCTTGAGAAAGAAGAACAAAGTTGGAGCTATCACACTACCAGGTATCAAACTATACTAAAAGGCCATAGTAATAAAAACTATGGTATTGGCACATCAGCAGACACATAGATTAATGGAACAAAATAGAGAGCACAGAAATAAATCCACATGTTTATAGTCAATTAATATTTGACAGAGGGCACAAGAACATATGATGAGGTAAAGACAGTCTCTAATAAATGGTGTTAGAAAAATAGGACAGATACATGCAAAAAAATAAAACTAACCCTCTAACTTACACCATACACAAGAATAAACTCAAAATAGATTAAAGACTTAAGTGTAAGTTGCAAAACCATAAAAATCCTAGAAGAAAACATAGGCAGTAAAATTTCAGAAATTTCTTGTGGCAATATTTTTTGCCAATATATCTCCTAGGGCAAGGTAAACAAAGGAAAAATAAACAAATGGGACACTACATCAAATTAAAGATCTTTTGCACAGCAAAAGAAACCATCGACAAAATGAAAAGGGAACCCACTGAATGGGAGAACATATTCACCAATGATACATTCAATAAGGGGTTAATTTCCAAAATATATAAAGAACTTATACAACTCCACACCAAGAAGACAAACAACTAATTAAAAAATGGGCAAAGGACCTGAATAGACACTTCTCCAAAGAGGATATACAGATGGCCAATAGACGTATGATGCTTAATGTCACTAATCACCAGAGTTTTGCAAATTAAAACCACAATGAGATATCTCTTCACGCCTATCAGAATGGCTATCACCAATAAATCAACAAACAACAAGTGCTGGTGAGGATGTGGAGAAAAGAGAACCCTTGTGCACTGTTGGTGGGAATGTAGATTAGTGCAGACACTGTGGAAAACACAGTATGGAGTTTCCTCAAAAAATTAAAAATGGAAATGCTTTATGACCCAGCAATCCTACTTCTGGGAATATATCCAAAGAAACCTGAAATACTAATTTGAAAGAATATATGCATCCATATGTTCAATATAGCATTATTTATAATAGCCAAGATCGGGAAACAGCCCAAGTGCCCATCAGCAGATAAGCAGATAAAAAAGCTGTGGTACATTTAAACAATGAAATACTACTCGGCTGGAAAATGAAAAAGGAAATCTTACCTTTTGTGACAGCATAGATGGACATGGAGATTATTATGCTAAGTGAAATAAGCCAGACAGAGAAAGACGAATACCGTATGATCTCACTTACATGTGGAATCTAATGACCAAAATAAACCGACAAACAAAACAGAAACAGGCATGGATACATGGAACAGACCGACCGCTGTCAAAAGGGAGGGGTGTTGAGTAGCGGGATGAAAGAAGGTGAAGGGATTAAGAAAAAAAATATATATATGTGTGTGTGTGTATATATATATAACATAGACACAGACTACAGTGTGGTGATAGCCAGAAGGAAAGGGAGATGGGGGAAGGTGGAGGTGGGCAAAGTGGGGGTAAATGGGGACTAAAAGAGACTTTGCTTTGGGCGATAGGCACACAATGTAGTGTGCAGATGATGTTTTGTTGAGTTGTTCACTTGAAACCTGTATGGTTTGGTGAACCAATGTCACCCCAGTTAATTCAATTTTATATGTACGTATAAAATTTGTATTGCCAATTTGCCTTTTTAAAAGGGCGTGCCTTTTTAAATTCCCACAAACTGTGAATAAATGTATTTATGTCTCCTGCTAACTAGACTGGGCAATTGTTTAATCCTTGCCAATCTAATAGGCAAAATAGATAAATAAATTGTATTGTTTTACTTTCACTTTTAATAGTGGAGTTAATTGTCTTTTCAATGTTGAAAATTTGGATTATTTTTTTTTTTTGGTACAGACTCCTTATTTTTGTAGGTTATTTTTTTTGGTTGGATTCTTTTTGCTATTTTTTTTGCCTTTTCTCTTCTTTAAAATTTGAAGAAGGCAGGCCATAGACTGGGAGAAAGTATTCTTTTAAAATAAAAATCCCTGGCTTTCGATGTATGTATTCTTAGTTCATATATCCTGGATCTGTACTACAAAAATTCAGAAATCCAAAAAGCCATTAGAATCTGATTTGTAAATTTGGATGCTTATGGGACTTCATAGTGGAGTTTTCAAAGTGGGGACATGCCTGTTTATCTGATTCAAAATAGAGAAGTATACAGTGATGACAGTTGCATTTTAGTGCAACTAAAAAAAAACCCTCGGAAGTTTTGTTGAATGCCGTCAAAAAAGGAAGTAAAAAGCATAATCCATCAAATGTCTTTCTTATTCATACATGCCTCAATTTTTAGTTGACACTAAATGCTTCAGAAATGAGTATCAACTAGAATTAATAGGGGAAATTGCCAAGAGTTGTACATGTTGACTTCTGTATATCAACATGATTTCCTGAGAAGTATATGAGTATAAGGCCATGGATGAGGGGGGTATCAAATGAGTCATAAAATTATACCCTTTTGAACTCTGCCTTCTCCAGCATGAGGGAGGAGACTCCACAGGCTGTTACGATTTGGCTACAGGGATTGTGGCTGAGGTATTTACTACTCACTGAATGCCACAGGCGCTACAACATTTCCTAGCCCCACTGCAGTACACAGGGGCACAGAACACTGGATCTGGCCAACGGGTTGTAAGAAAGAGTCATATGTTACCTCAGGCCTGAAACATTAAATTTCCTGCTCCCTTACTCTCTTGCCCTCTTACAGCAACCAAAGAGGTCAGGATCACATATGGTACAGCTACAAGATAGCTGACCCTCCATCAGGCTACTGCCTGAGCCCTTGCTGTCCCACATTGGACATGTAGCATAAGTAAGAAATTTTTTGTTTGTGTTATGCATTGAGATTGGGGTGTTATTTGCATTGCAGCATAGCTTGGTTATGCTGATGAACACAATGAATGTAGCCAACTCTGCCTTATTATTAATAGCTAATACTGTTGAGGGCTCCTTTACTGCAGGTACCAAGCTATAAATTCTACATGCATTACCAAGTATATCACAACAACATTCTCAGATAGGCAATAATATCATACATATGATATATATATCATATCAGTAGTAGAAAGGAGACTTTCTTCTTTCCTCTGGTTGTGCAAAAAGTAGTGTTCTTCCTTCAGGCTAGGGCCATTCCTTCCACTCGAGATCTGGATGCCATCTCTTTCTCCCTTCTGTATTGATTATTCCTCACTCTCCTAAATCTGTGTTTTCTCTTCTTGTATTCAGTTTACCCCTCAAAGTTCTCAAGTTTAACAGAAGTTCTACACCCCCTTCCCTTCCTCCTCCAATTACAATCTCCCTTTCTCCTAGACCATCTCTGTCTCCAGTCTCCAAAACGTTCACCCTCAATTCTTTCTCTTAGCTTCTCCCACTGACTACTCCAATATTGTTTCCTCCTCCAGCACTCTTCTAAACAGAATTTTTCATTGTCACTAATGATCTCTGCATTCCTAGATTCAGTGGTCATTTAGTCCTTACCTTACTTGATATCTCAGCATTGCATGAATACAACTGCCACAGCCACCTTGTAGAAACCCTATTCTGTAGGCTGCCCCTCTCTAGTCACGCTATCTCCTTTTCAGCTTCAGTATCTGTTGCTGGGGCATTAAATTCGGGCCTTCAACACATCACATCCTAATCTCCCTTTTCTTCTCAATCTGTAGTCACTTTGCAGTCGTTCACCTAGCAGTCTTTTCCAAGGTTGGTATCACCACCTAGACTCAGGCATCTGCCAAAAATGTGCCTCCATCTGGAGCTTATGCTCAATTGCCTGCTCAGCTCAGTACTTCCACTTTGATGTCATGAACTATCATGTTCTCCCTGCCTGACCCACCTAACTCCAACCTCTCGTGCTATCTTCCTCAGTGATCCCCATCTCAGTAAATGTCACCACCTTCCTTCAATCTCCTTATCTTAGAAACCTGGGAGTGGAGTAAAGCTGCATCATTACCTCCCCAAGTGCTCAGTAGAAAATGTGCTTAACTCTATCGTGAAATTGAAAAAAAAAGCAAATTAAAGCGCATTATAACTAAAGTCAGTCTTTAAAAATTCTGATTTTCCCATAGCAATTACAATGGCGATTTTTAAAAAGGAATATCCAATTCTTCACAGCTCCCTTCTTTGTGGTTGCACTAAGAGCTGTTTGGTAGTTCTGCCCTGCCTAGGAGTCAATAGTCAGACATCTCCTGTTGAATCTATGCCCTAAAATATTTTAGAATTTGCCTGCTTCTCTCTGGTGCCAATACCCCATATTCCAGTCCAGTGTGACTCCTTATCTGAATTTCTGCAATAGCCTCTGAACCCTCCTCCCTGCTGCAATTTACTCTCCACAAAGCAGCCAGGTGGAATAATTCCAGGAATACATATAACTGATCATATCAATCCACTGCTTGAAAGTCCTCAATGTCTTCCCATTTTCTCTGCAAAGCAGCCAGGCAGAACGATACCAGGAATACACATAACTGATCTTATCAATTCACTGCTTGAAAGCCCTCAATGTCTTGTCACTGTCCTTAGGATAAAATCTCAGATTCTTAAGAATCCCAAGATGCTGCTACCTTGCCATGAGCCAGTGTCACCTATTTCAGATCCTGGAAAGAGCCAAGCTCCTTATGAGCCTTGCATGCAGTTTACAGGTTTACTCTCTGCCCAGAGCTCTCTCACACTTCCAGCTTCTTCTTCGGTTCTTACATTTAAAGTCCTTCCTTCAGATAAACTTTCCTTAACCCCTCACACTAGGTCAATGCTCCTTGTTAAATACTTTCATAGTAACTCCTACTTTGCTTTGTAAGTGATTATTTGTATACTGAATATTTTAATCTCCCTTCCCAATTTTAATGCAAACACCCTTTAAAATGTCAGTAACACACTCCCTTACACACAGGAATTCAGGGGTCCTTGCATCCAACTTTGATTCTAAAGCCTATGCCCACAACTACCACATGTACATAAATCCACTCACCTTGGAAGATGGCTTTTTGCCCGTTTTATGATGGCCAAGTGTTGATGTACAGGAAACTAAGGTTTGACTGAAGAAAAATATAACCTCTCTGGCCAAATTCTAGAGCAATGATGTTCTGCTGTTGGTGACTTCTCTTTGAACCTGTTCTGGTCACAGACTGCACAGCTCAGCCTTCCCCTGTTGAGAGGATACAATGGGGTTATTTAGCATACAGGTTGGACTGGCTAAGCTGGACTGGCTAAACTCTCCCATTGTATAATCTCAACATCCGCAAATGGGGGTAACATTAACCACAATACAGGGCTGTAATAGGGCTGACTCATTCAATGAAGATTTAATGAGCATCTAGTACGTGCCAGGTTTTGGTTTAGATGGTGGGGATACAAATGTGATTAGGAAGTTTAAGAAAGCGCCTATCTCATTTAGTTATAAATGGTCTCCATTACTGGTATTACAGTTATGCGTGGACGTTTGTCTATGTCACGGGGCTTGAGTGAGAGCATGTGATACTTGTGACTTTTGTCACTTTCGGGACAGTGTCCCCGCGGTGCTTAAATGTCCTCCAGGGTTAAGCTTTAGCACTCTGGTGCATGATGGCGCGGCACGGACATTCCGCTCCTCCGCGCCACCAGAGGGTGCGCAAGCTCCTCCAACACCCTACTGCAACTGCGCCTGCGCCCCATCGGCGGCCCGGCCGTCCTTCCCCTTCTGGCCACCAGAGGGTGCGCGAGCTCTTCCAACAGACGGCTGCGTGTGCGCCTGCGCCGCACCCGCCGCTAGGCAGCTCCTCCCCTCCGTTCGGCTCCCGCCCAGCCTCGCCCCGCCCCGCCCCGTCCCGCCCCGCCAGGCCACGCGCACAAACGCTCCACCTTGGTTGCCCTAGGTTGCTGTTTGTTGACTTCCGGGAACGCGGTCGCCTCCGATGCGCGTAGTGTCGCTATGGAGGCCCGCGGGGCTTTCGCTGCCCGCTTGCTGGCTGAAGGGCTACTTTAGGCCGATCCGAATCGCCCCCGCTGTCTTCTCGGCCCAGGCGCAGATTCCCCGTATTGCCCTCGGCATGGGGGAACCTGAGGAGGAAGTGCCCGGTGAGTCGCGCCCGCGGTAGTGGCGGCGGGCCCAGAGGGAGGGTCCGCGGGAGGGCGGGCGGCTAGGCCCCGCCTCCGGGCCGGCCCCATTAGGGGACTGTCCCTGGCGGCGGACACCTGACTGGGGCCGGAGTTGTAGTTTCGCCCCTGCTGAAGACTGAGGAGCGAGGAAAGGGAGGGAGGGACCTGAGGGGGAATGGCGGGTAAGGGGGGGAAGGGTGTTTGTCTTTTTTGTTCTTGTTTTAATCCTCCCCCCACCCGAGGATGTGTTTACTGATTTTAGAGAGAGAGAAGAGTGGGAGGAAAGAGAAAGAAACATCGATGTGAGAGAAGGAGAGAGAAACATCGGTGGGGTTGCTTCCCGTACTGCCCGGACCGGGAATCGAGCCGTTTTGGTGTACGGACGAGGCTCCGACCAACTGAGCCACTCAAGTCTTTTTTGTTCTTTTAAAATAAGCTTGATATGAGTTTCTTAAAGTTAGAGGCGGATTTAACCTCCCTGTAAACTTCCCGAAATTCCGTCTATGTCCCCAGGATCTAGTTATGTATTGAATACCTTAAAGAGTGGGTGATTAGGGGGCGCGAGGTAAAAGAGGGTGGGGAAAACGACTTAGAGAACAGGGGTGATGAGGGAGCCATTAGTGAGGTTTTTTTTAAAGACTTTTTTCTCTGAGTCTCAAAATACACTTGATATTGTGACGTCATACATACTGCGTAACAGAAATAGACGTTTCCTGAAGCAGTACTTACTCTAACCTCTTGGGATGTGCTCAGATCTTTTTTATAATACCTTCCTTTAAAAATGCTCATCGTGACCCACTAAATTGATTTTCTGACCCATTAATCAGTCATGACTAACAGTTGGAGCAAAAACACTGAATTAGAGAAGAATCATGCATTCACTGAAATAAGTACTAATTTTCTATGATGCTCTTGACTCTACCATAGATTCCTGTTCTCTTGGGGTTCACAGCTTAGTGAGGGATACAAGAGAGTAAACAAAATGACAGTACTCATACAGTTTGGCAATAGGTGACCAGGCATCAGAGCAGACACACCAAACCCTGACTTGGGTTGAGGGTATCAGGGAACATTTCCTGGGGAGCCAGAGCAGTAAAAAAGCAGTTAAAGTTATTCATTCTAGGGAAACTCAGAGCCTGTTCTAGGCCTACCTGGCCTATCACATCTCAGTTATCAGTTAGAAATGAGATGCCTCACAATTGTTCTCAAAAGGTTTTCCATGTGTCTAGTCTCATGCATTAATATATTAATACTTATGTTCACTTTGTTTTCCTTTCTGGTATACCCATTAGTTTCTTTATGTGTGATCATCCTCTGAGATTTCCTCAAAGGCTGGATCTGGCCTCCTATTTGGGTGTGCATGTGTATTAAATGATTATTGGTGACTGATAGGGGAGTTTGGTCTCCAAAATGGTACTGGGTCAAAGATCCTACATCCTGGTGATGCTAATAATGAAACTCAATACTATCCTGTTTCTGTGTGCTGAGAAAAGCCCTCAGTCAGGGGCTACACCATGAGGTGTTAACCAGAGTGAGTAGGTCCACCTGGTGACAGCAGGACTATTTGCAATTGAGGATTGCCCTCCTTGTGATAGTATATGTCTTACTTCATATGAGTAAATTAATAATACATAATTTAGCAGAGTTCATACATAAAATTAGAATGAGATCTGAGGAGTAAGAAGACTGAATTAAGGGGGAGAAAGGAGGGTGTAAACAGTTTCCTAGCAGAGGCAAAGCTATCGTGAGAAAAGGAATGTGAATAAATTACTGAGAATATGGTACCAGGCAACATAGTAAAAGTTGTAAATTAAAAACTATCATATATTTGCAGATTCGGGTGCTGTGTTTACATTTGGAAAATCTAAATTTGCAGAAAATATGCCCAGCAAATTCTGGTTTAAAAATGATATACCTACATATCTTGCATGTGGAGATGAACATACTGCTGTTATTACAGGTTAGTATTAAAGTCCTAAATATTATAGATGCACTGTGTTTTAAACCTAGAAAAAAATGAAAATAATCTAGAAGGTCTTGTTTTTTTCTTATTTTGCCAGAGAATTTTTGACAAATTGATCACTGAGTCTTTTAAATTTCAAGTTTTCCTTTGCGTATTTAAATATGATTTTCAATACACACAACTTTCTTACAATAAGTCTATTTTAATAGATCTATACAACCAAAAAACTATTATCATATAATTTAGAAACTCTTTTACACCCAACAGAGTCTGCCTGTAGGTATATGGATGAGGTAACCTGTTTCAATATGGAAAACAATTACAACTTTTAAATGTAGCATTTTTATTAATTTGCAATAACTTCATCTCACATTACTTTATATTGAAAATGCTTCAATTTATTTCCTTTTCCTTTCCACCAGGAAATAATAAACTTTACATGTTTGGCAGTAACAACTGGGGCCAGTTAGGATTCGGATCAAAGTCAGCTGTTTGCAAACCAACGTGTGTCAAAGGTTTGGGATCTTTTCTCCTTTATAACTTTAAATACTTAACAAACTAAAATGCTTTCATATTGATTGTGTAGTTCCTTAATATGATATTATAAGTAATACAGCCTTTAGGTCTTTATTTTCTGATATTTTCTTGAAATTTTTTGACATTTAACTTTATTTTTATGATATTTTGAAATACTGTTACATGTTAGGATCTAAAAATCCATTGATTTTAAACCCAGATGCTACAAAGGAAGTAATAATTCTGTTATATTGCATTTGAACATTCTTTTCTCTCACTGTTTGTAAATCTACTTACATATTACTGTTTTATATACAGAGAACAAAAATATGTTAGAATTTTGGGCTCTGTCTTGGTGATCTTTGCAACCAGTTATGCAAGCATTTAGGATATGTTCTATAAGGGTTTTTCAATGTGTAAATGAACAAATGAAGAACTTTAACAAAGGTATAGGCCTATGAATATAGGACTTACAGTGTTTCATTGAGTGAGATAAAAGCTAAAATTGATGATGGTGATCACAGATTAGGGGAAAGATCAGGTTGGTACTGGAGGCAGCATAATAGAATGCAGTGGATCTCTGCACATATTACTTACCTGTGGAGTTTTTAAAAATATACAGAAGCCTAGGTCTTAGCTCAGACCTACTGATTCAGAGTCTCCAATGGTGGGGCTGAGCTATGTGTATTTTTCTCAGAATTCCCCTGGTTACTTTTTAAAGATTTTATTTATTTTTAGAAAGGGGAAGGGAGGGAGAAAGAGCAGGAGAGAAATATCGATGTGAGAGAGAAAAATAGATTGGTTGCCTCTCATATGCACCCCGATTGAGAACCAAACCCACAACCCTGGCATGTCCCCTGACTGGGAATTGAACCTGCCACCCTTTGCTTTGTGAGAGGACACCTAACCAACTGAGCCACACCCCAGTCAGGGCTCTCCTGATTATTTATGATGCACAACTAGTTCTGAAAACTTTTGGTTTAGTTGACTTTGCAGTCAGACGGGCTTGGGTTTAAATCTCAGCTCCACCACTTATTTACCATTGAACCTATATTATTTATCATTTTTATAACCATTTCATATTTTAATTGTTGTATTTTTAGCTTTAAAACCTGAAAAGGTGAAACTTGCTGCCTGTGGACGGAACCATACCCTAGTTTCAACAGGTATGGCATTCAATTTGTATGACTTCCTGCCCAGTTTGAGGACTGAGGTCTCATTCCAGTATATTTGTAACTTTGAGAAATTAATAGAAGTGACACCGTGGTAACAACAATAGGATTTTTAAAAATGTAGGTGGATAGTACACTTATTTGCCTTTGAAAATATGCAGATAAATGGTAAATGGCTGAAGAAAAAGCTTGTTTCTTTGGATTATGTCAAAGGGCAGCATCTCCTTACCTTTGTGCACACTTCAAGGGCTGGTTGTTCCCGTTCATGTTCTACCTTCTTTTCTGAGGGTGAGTGGGAGCCAGACCCACCCTCACAAAAACCTCTATTAACGTGAGTCAGCACAATTTCAGTTAAACTCTAAACAGGTTCTGTGTGCGTATAGAAATTGACAAGATGTGCAGGCAAGAAGGGACTGGAGAGAAGTATACCAAGTCGTGAAAGGCAAGGACCTACATCCATGAATGCTCTATCTGGCAAAACTTTCATTTAGAATGGAAGGGCAGATAAAGTGCTTCTCAGATAAGGTCAAGTTCAAGGAGTTCATCATCACACAGCCTTTATTATATGAAATGTTAAAAGGATTTATATAAGGCATGGAGGGATATCAACAGGGGAGGGTTAGGGGGAGAGAGGGGGAAAAGGTACAGAGAATAAGTAGCATAAATGGTAGGTAGAAAACAGACAGGGGGAGGTTAAGAATAGTATAAGAAATGTAGAAGCCAAAGAACTTATGTGTATGACCCATGGACAAAAACTAAAGGGTGGGGAATGGGGGCTGGGGGGCGGAGGGGAATAAAGGGGGGGAAATGGGACAACTATAATAGCATAATCAATAAAATATATTTAAAAAAAAGAAATTGACAAGATGATTCTTTAAAAAATGATTTTATTTATTTAATTTTAGAGAGAGGAGAAGGGAGGGAGATAGGGTGGGAGAGAAACATCCGTGTGTGGTTGCCTCTCACATACCCCTTTCTGGGGACCTGGCCCACAACCCAGGCATGTGTCCTGACTGGGAATCGAACTGGCAACCCTTTGGTTCACAGTCCCATGCTCAACCCACTGAGCCACACCAGCCAAGGCTCATAAGGTGATTCTTAAGTTTGTGTGTGTGTAGCAGTGGACAACATGATTTTTAAGTTTATATGGAAAAGCAAAGGACCTGGAATGACCAAAACAGTTTTGAAAAGAACAAAATTGGAGGACTAGCACTACTTGAATTCAAGACCTACTGCAAAGCTACAGTAATGAGAGTGTGCTATTAGCAAAAAGATAGACAAAGATTAATGGAACAGTACAGAATCCAGAAACAGATCCATACACATATGCCCAACTAATGTTTGACAAAGATACCAAGACAATTCATTGGAAACAAGGTAGTCTTTTCAACAAATGCTCCTGGAACAATTGGATATTTAGGCTCTGGCCATTGACCAGTCCTTCCTACCTCCTTTCCCCTCCACAAAGTTTCTGTCTTTAGGCTATTTTCCTTGCCTGGCTACTCCTCACCTCTCTGCCTTGTTAAGACTTGCTGAAATGTCTTTCCCTCAGATTCTTATCTTTTAGGATGCAGCGTAAGTCTGACTTCTTCCAATGGAGTTTTTGGTGACTATTCAACTTTTTACTCATGTGGTCTTTGAACTGCTAAGTATTTCACCAACTTTAGTTTGCTCCAGATGTGTAAATTGTGTAATCCAATTCCATTTGAAAACTAGTCTAATTTCCCTCAGTTAGGTTTTTTTAAAAAACTCATTTTTACCCCTGGCTGATGTGGCTCAGTGGATTGAGTGCCCTGCAAATCAAAGGGTTTCTGGTTTGATTCCCAGTCAGGTCACATGCCTGGGTTGCAGGCCAGGTCCCCAGAAAGGGGTATGTGAGAGGCAACCACACACTGACGTTTCTCTCCCTCTCTCTCTCCCTTCCCCCTCTCTAAAAGTAAATAAAATCTTTTTTAAAAATCTCATTTTTTAATTTTTACTGATTGAGTCTGGTTTTGCCCTCAGTTTCCCCTATTATTTACTGAGGCTTTGACTTCATATGCATTTTTATGACATATCACTAATTTTTAATATGTGTATGTCTCAAAAATCTTTATTGCTTCAGAAACTACTGGTAATATTATGTAGGCATAATATACTTTGTGTTTAATTAACAAAGTAATTAACAAACATTTATAGTCCTTCCAATGAGCCAAATGCTGTTCTAAGAATATTATAAATGTTAACTAAGTTAAACTTTATAACTGCTCTATAAAGTAGGCACTGTTATTATCCCTGTTTTATAGATAAACAGGGAGAGGTTAAGTACAGCTTGCCCAAGGTCACCGAGCTGATAAGAGGCAAGCTAGAATTTGCACCCAGGAAATATGGCTCTGGAGTCCTTTCTCCTAAATGCAGTGCTGTACTGCTTTTCTAGTTAGCTATAAAATTAAAAGAATTATGCAACATAGACTTTCCATGTTTCTAATTATATTCTTCTTGGATTTGCCTCATTTTACTTATTTGTTACTTATTATATCTTAGCTTTAATGGGTATGGAAGTTAAAATTAATGAACCATCTCTTTTTAAAATAGTTTGATTTGGATTGTAAACTAACTTGGAAATTACTTTCTTTTCTGCTCTGAGTTAATAAAGTGCTGCATGAATAAGAAAATACATTCCATACATTCTGTGCATTTCAATTGCTACTAGGACTCTGGAATGATTTGTAAAATCTCACAAAAATGTATAACCTTGCTTGTTTTACTTCGTTTTTGACAATGAAATTAAGTTATGCACCAAATTATAGGATAATGTTAGCTTTCAACTTTCCTCACTGTTAATAGAAGAAATATCTGGTATACACTGGCTTTTCTCATAAAAATGATGACTGCAGTTTACTGATGTTTTCTATGTGCAGAAGGAGGCAAAGTATATGCAGTTGGAGGAAATAATGAAGGCCAGCTAGGACTTGGTGACACTGAGGATAGAGACACTTTTCATCTAATCGAGTTTTTTACATCCCAACATCAGCTTAAACAGCTCTCTGCTGGATCTAACACTTCAGCTGCACTAACTGGTGAGACATTTTTCCATTTCAAGCTGGGGCACATCCCTTTCCTTTCGACCAGGATATATGAATTCAGTAAATTGAAGAGAGCATTGCCATTTAGTTTTCTTTCATTGATGATGTGTTTTCAGAAGACATTTAAAATAGAACTTTAAACCATGACATATATTACAATTTTATGCTTATTTAGAGTTAGATGTCTAACATACACTTTGAAGGTAATTGTTAAATAAATTCTTAACTATGTTTCTATCTACTCATGATATTCTTAAATATTATTTTCATTGAATGTTCTGAAAATTATACTTACAGCTTTAATGAAATTACTTTCAGAAACATCATAGAAATCCATTGGATATATGTTGTTAAAGTAGAATTTATAATGGCCATATATCTCTCTGCCTCCTTATTAAAAGTCTATCTGAGAAACTTCTTTAAAATTTGTATCTAAGATAAACCTGGTCTCACTGAAGAAGCTGCTGGTGTGCTGCTTTGTTCCCATCTGGAGAACTGTTCCAGAACTTACGGTGTTGCTCTGGCTGTTAGGGGAGCCAGAGTCAGCTCTGAGGCTCCATCCTTCAATTCTGTCAGCAGCACAGTTAGCATTTTGACATCTTTCTATTGGTTTTTATTTTTAATTTTTTAATTTGCCTTATTAAATCAAATACTAATTTTTCTTCAATTTTTTAAAAGATTTTATTTATTTTCAGAGAGAGGGGAAGAGGGAGAAAGAGAGGGAGAAAAATATCAATGTGTGGTTGCCTCTCACATGCCCCCCCACTGGGGACCTGACCCGCAACCCAGGCAGGTGCCCTGACTGGGAATCAAACCAGTGACCCTTTGGTTCGCAGACCAGTGCTCAATCCACTGAGCCACACCAGCCAGAGCCAACGATTAATTTTTAAATTAATTAAAAGGTAAATAAGTCTAGATGATTTCTTTCTAAAATATTTTCCTCATTTAGCTTTTCCAGACATCAAAAACCTTATCTGAAAGAACGTAAGTTAACCTGTATTTGAGATAGTGTGTATGCTGATATATTTCCTGATCCTGTGAAACTAGGTTATATGTTTCAAGTGTAAATTGTAAAAAAAAAATAAAATAAAAAAGAGGAAAATTCATTTATTTGTTTTTATTTAAAGCATCATTTCTTCAGTGTTCTCAGAGCCAGGTCTTCTAGGCCCTTTTGACCTGGGACTTACTTGCCCAAGGGATGATGTCCAATGTGACTCATGGTGTCATTTAGTTCAGTTGCAGGTAGACTGTGCAAAAGGAAGAAACCATTTTGTGTTTGGAGGCATTAAAATAAGAAAAGGTTATTATAGGAAAGGACATTCTGTCATTGCCATTAAGATAAAAATATGGACGTGACTAAAGTGATTTACATCAGGTTAGTTTCTGTCCTTTATCATTATAGAAGCATTGTGTACTGGAAATTGAACCGTTAAGTAGCTAGCTGCTATAAATGTCTTAGGAGTACTTTTCTTTCAAGCACATAAGTTTTCTAAATTACAAAATAAATGAAGCGTTAGGAATACAATAATTTCATACCCCTGCCACTTTTTAAAACCTTTATTCCTCTTTGTATTTTCTTTTTAGAAGATGGAAAACTTTTTGTGTGGGGAGAAAATTCTGAAGGGCAGATTGGCTTAAATAATGTATCTAATGTGTGTGTTCCTCGTCAAGTGACCTTTGAGAAACCTATTGCCTGGATCTCTTGTGGATATTACCATTCAGCTTTTGTAACAAGTAAGACAGAGAATTTTGGATTCATCATATTATCTCCCATTTCTGAGTTCTTAGTTAATAATAAAATGATATAGCGTTCCACAGTTCTATAGAAATGCCATATTAGTCTATGTAATGAAATACTTTTGGTCTGCTTTAACAGTATTTCTCCATTTCAGTAATGAGAGTTTATCATTTCAAACTTTCTGACTTGTTAACTTTTTAATGAAATTAGATACATTAGAAAAACAAAATTTATAAGTTACAAACCCTTTTAAGTTTTGGGTCTCAAACTTGGAATACTTGGGCTTGAAAAATAAGACCTGTGGCTCACTTTCCTCTCGATCTACTTGCCTATGTACTTTGGCCTATTATACTCTTGTCCTGATAATTTGCTTTTATTGTTTCAATAAATGAGGCATAGACTTTCAATGTGTGAACAAGGATAAAGACCAGATGGAAAAGAAGAGAGGTCAGCATGGCATATGATTTCCTTTGGTGGGATTTTTCTCAGCATACTCAATTTTTCCCTTTCCTGTGCTCACTGGCAGCTGTTTCTACCTTAGTTAAAATATTTGAAATATTGAACTCTATTATAGTCAACATCTACACTAGTAAAATAGAAGTGTGATCATGGCTTTCCATCCTATTGATGGCTTTTGTAACAGTAAAATAGCTAGGGGAAATAGTTTTGTAGTCCCTCTTAGACCTCTCTCTCTCTAAATTTTTGCGTTATACATTTACTCCTTATTCCATGTACCTTGAATTCAGTTCCAGAAAGTTCCAATCAACTCATCTCAGTGCTGCTCAGACTTACCAGTGAATGGGAAGCAGCTTAGTACCAAGAGATGGCAAAATCCACCTTGGTTGGTATTGTTCCCCACTGCATCAGTTTGTATCTTGAACAAACTGGTAATAAATATTATCAAATGAGGGAGTAAATGAATGAATGACCAATTAATTGTGTTTCTTGGGGCAATACTACCTACAGACTTATTAGTAACTTAAGGGTCCTGGGTTTGGTGTAGTCTATGCTCACTTTGTTCATAAAACTAAACAAAAAAGGAAAGAAAAACACAAATAGAAAAACAAGCAAAAACAAGCAAAAGCATTGTCTTATATTTAGGTTTTAATAAAACTTCCAGAATCACTTCTATGATTAAACTTTGCCTTAGCCAGTAAGGGAAGAAGTATAATTGAATTGTTCATCTTAACCAGCAAGTCTTAAATGGAGCTTTTTTGCTTTGTTTTATTGTTTTCATGCCTTTAAAAAATAGCTTTATTGAGATATAGCTCACATACCATACAATTCACCCATGTTAAGGTATGAGGAGAACCAGGAATTTATAGACAGAGGTGGAATGGGGCTCTTCTGGACTTAATTCATTTCATGTGAGAGGCAAAAGGCATGGGAAATGGGAAAGGGTGCTGACTTACTGAACACCTCTTCTGTGCCATTGTTTGCTACATACTTCATTAAAAACCTGTGAGAAATCATTGTAGCTATGTCTGTAGTATTTGTCCAAGTTTTTTAAGTAAAACATATTTGGCATACATTATTATATTAGTCTCATGCTTGAGCAAGTTTTAAGTAGTGCATCCCATGTGTTTTGGATGTCCTACAATGTCCCTAAGTTCTGTGACTTGCTGGAAGGACTGTCAAGCTTCAATAGCAGATTACACTCATGGCTAAGATTAATTATAGCAAAGGATACAGAACAAAAGCAACAAGAAAAGTAAATGTATTGGCGGAGTCTAGACAGGTCCAGCATAGGCTTCTTAGTTCTTCCTCTTCCTAGGTCACATAGGACATGCTTTCTCTTTGGCAGCAAACTTCAGGGACATGTGTGGAATGTCTCTGCCCAGGGAAGCCCACTGTAGTCTCAAGGTCTGATATTCACGGCACTGGTTATGTAGGCATATCCTACTAGCAGCTGGCCACAGCATATGAAACTCAGGTCCCTCAGCAAAGAAACCAGGTGTACCTCCTCAATGCTGATGTTTGTGCACAGCAACCCTAAGAAGCTAAGCTGGCATAATTCATTGCTCCAGGTGTGCATAACAAAATCACCAATCACTGTCATAAAGAACATTTCAGGAGCCATATTCCCAGGAGTTGGTCAGTGGTCAGTTATGGTTCTCTTCGAGACATGCAGTTAATAAGCAACAAGACCTGCTGTGTTACCTTTTTCCTCACACCAATGGTGATATGTTCTGTGCCATTCTTTATACTAGATTGTATATTTACAAAGATTTTTTAAATTCCTATTTTATAGAAGTCACTTCAGTTCATAGAAATGAATAAGAAATTTCTTACTTTTAAGAAGTCCATAGTTATAGTGCGGTAACTATAATAACAGAAGCAAGTCAGTAGTGTTGGTATTGACAAGCCAGTGATTAAATGTCAGGTTCCTTGATAAGAATCTTTGTGAAAGAAGTACCATCTATCAGTAAAATCTGTTATCTTAAGACTTATAAAATATATTTACTTAGTTACTGAGCAAATATATTGAATTTACTGAGTTTTCTGAAACAAATTTAATAAAAAGCATTTATTCATTCATATATTCAACAACTATTCATTACATGCTTGGTGTACTAGATAGACACTCTGCTAGGTTTTTGGAATACCTTAATGAGCATAACAAAATCTGTGTCCTTATGGGGGCTTAATGTCTAGTTATTTTACTTTATTTTTAAAATTTTTAAAAAGATTTTATGTATTTTAGAGAGGGGAAGGGAGAGAGAAAGAGTGAGAGAAACATCACTGCGTGGTTGCCTCTCGTGTGCCTTCTACTGGGGACCTGGCCCACAACTCAGGCCTGTGCCTGGAGTGGGAATCCAACCAGCGACCCTTTGGTTCATAGGCTGGCGCTCAATCCACTGAGCCACACAAGCCAGGCCTCATTTTGCTTTATTAAAAGGAAGTAGAAGTAAGATAGTCCTCACTCTTTTGTTAAACAGCTAAAATAGTTTTCTAGTTGTTTCTTAGTAGTAATGGTTGTGAATTATTTGTGAAGATTTTGGACTAGAATAATCAAAGGGAAAATAAAATCTGGCTTTCTTTCCTCACCATATAGTAAAAATAGCTCAGGAAAAGTCAAGTTTATTAAGTTGACATTTTCTAAATTTTTTATTGAACATGAAAGCATGTACTAAAAAGGCCAGTGTCTTGTTCATATTTATGTCATCATTTATCACTGTTCTTTTCCTTTAATAGTGGATGGAGAACTGTATACATTTGGAGAACCAGAGTGTGGGAAGTTAGGTCTTCCCCAAGAGCTACTGATGAATCACAGAGTGCCCCAGCTGGTGACTGGAATTCCTGAGAAAGTGCTCCAAGTAGCTTGTGGTGGAGGACACACTGTGGTTCTCACAGGTATGTGGAGATCCTGCTGATCTGTTTCTTGCTTTCTGTGGTGGCTAATGAAAAAAATTTTTTTTTTCTAAGAATGGCCTTGTCTGTTTACCCCAGGAAAACTTACTACTTATAACTTTTTTTTTTTTAAAGATTTTATTTATTTCAGAGAGAGGAGAAGGGAGGGAGAAAGAGCAATGTACGGTTGCCTCTCACATGGCCCTCATGGGGACCTGGCCTGCAACCCAGGCATGTGCCCCGACTGGGAATCGAACCGGGACCCTATGAAAAAATTTTTAATATATTTTTTATTGTGGTAACACTTATCATCTAACTTACCCTCTTGAATGATTTTCGTTTTTATTTTTTAATTGTTCATGCTATTATAGTTGTCTCCACGTTTTCTCCCTTTGCTCACCTCCACCCAACACCTCCACTCCCTCAGTCAATCCCCAGATTGTTGTCCACATCCATAGGTCATGCATAAATGTTCCTTGGTTAATCCCCTCACCATCTTTCATCCAGTTCCTCTCCCTCTGGCAGCCGTCAGTCTGTTCCATGTATCTATGCTTCTGTTTGTATTTTGTTCGTTAGTTTATTGTGTTCATCAGATTCCACATATAAAGTGAGTTTGTATAATACAGTATTATCCATAGGCACAAAGTTGTGTGGCGAATTACTAGAACTTACCTTGCACAGCTGAAACTTTTATACATGTTGATTAGCAACTCTCCTGTTCTCCCTCCCAGCTCCTAGAAACCACAATTCTAGTCTCTACTTCTATGAGTTTGACTATTTTAGATAGCTCATATAAATTGACTTTGGATCTTTTCCTGTTAAGATCCTCACCTTTTATTCCTGTAGTTAATATACATTTCTGGCCAATGGAAGAATTTCTTAAGTAGAAAAAATGAATTTTGTTGAATTGTTTTCACTAACATACCTGATGTTTTCATGATGTTAACACCTTTAATGGCAACAAATAACATTGCTTTTAGCTCAGTTTCAAAGACAGACTATTTTCCATATGTATATAGAAATATATGTTTTTTCCGATGTATTGGAAATACATGTTTTTCATATATATGTGTATATATATTCCATATTTACCACAAATTGACTTTTCCTGAAATATTCTTTTGGAGAAGCTCCCTTTTCATGCTGTTTTCTACAGTAATTGATAATTCTTTTCTTTGTGGCATTCACCATGTATAACTTGGTGATTCCTTTGTGATTTTTATGTTCTGTTATAGTAATGCATTAAAAATGTTAAGATTGTAAACTACAGGTAATAAAAGAAAGTTAGAACCTTAATAATAATATCAATTTTGGCTTCTGAATTTTATATCTGGTATAACATGTTGTTTCTCAGGATTCTAGTTAATGTATTAAGATATACTTACTACTTGATAATATGCTTACTAAATTGATGTTCCTATATTTTTTCAGTATTATCTTTATTTAGATGGGTAGTATAGATGTAATGTAATTAGGTAGTGAATTATGATTCATTTTTGGTTAGAAAGAAGTGAACACTTTCTGAAATCATAATTAATCTTTAGTAACCCAGAGTTAGAGGTATTCTAGATAAATATTGAATAATATCTAATTCTCAGACGATATGCTTAATATTGGAAGGTGATTGAGCAATATTTTATCTTTAGATTTTTCTCTCTAACATAGCTTTTCCTTGGCTTCTTTTTCTTTATTATTTTCTTAATCCTCACCTGAGGATGTGTTTTACTGATTTTAGAGAGAGAGGAAGGAGGGGGGAGAGAGAAAGAGAAACATCAGTGTGAGAGAGAAACACCAATCAGCTGTCTCCTGTTTGTGCCCCCAAAAGGGATCGAACCTGAAACCTAGGTATGTGCCTTGACCAGAAATCAAACCCATGACCTTTTGGTGTATGGGACAGTGCTCCAACCAACTGAGCCACCTGGCCAGAGCTCCTTAACATTTTGTTGTAGTTCTAGTCATGCTTATTAAGATATGGTTTACCAGAATTATAATTTCCAGATGGAATTTTTTTCAAGTTAGAAATAATTTTTTTTCAAGGCTTCCACTCTAAATTTGGAAGTAATTTTGAGGTTTAAGATTTTTAAAAATTTTTGCTGACAAAATGAATTTTCATTTATTTTCCAAAAGATTTATTTTAGGAATTAAAATTTGAAATTGATCTTTATAAATTATCTGAAAATTCATTCTGTAGGCAGAAATGCAAGTTATTCTTTGTTATGTGTTTTATGTAGTTTATACAAAAATTACAGAAAGAATTTATTAGGTGATTGAATGTTTTAAAGGACACAAATACTGATTATATAATAATGTCATTCAACCATATATTATAAAATATTTTCATGTATTATAAAATGAGCACCAAGGTCATTTATGGTACTTTTACATTATACTTAAAATTAAAAATGCTCTTAAGTTTGATACTTTCTTACAATATTATAGACATTTAACTTCCTGTGGACTTGCTTTGTAGTTCAGAACTATGTTGCCAGAAATTGTTTTTTGGTAGATTTTTACATACTTTGCAATCTCATAGAGCAGTAAAATTTTTATATTTTAAGTTTTTTGTTTTATAAAATATGAGGATGAACATATGGTTGCCAGCTTTTAATTTTCATTTAGCTAAATATGGGCATTGCAAACAATATAATATTTTCACTTTTATATAATAAAATAAGGGTAATTTTCATAACAAAAATTAAAAAGCTCTTAATTTTATAGTAAAAGACACAGCCTTAAATTTTATGTTTATTTGTATGGAAAATTCACTATTTGCCTATTTTTCACATTTCTCCATGGACCCACAAAAGCTTTATTATGAGCTAGCCCTCATGAGAAAGCTTTATTCTGGAGCACAGTATGGACAGAAAGGTTAAATATTTAGTCCTGAGAAGAAATTGATCTGAAGAGGGTATTGGCGATTAGTTTTATTAAGTACGAAATTGAATTCCTAAGAGTCATAGAATACTTTGCAAGACCTTTAAGGAAAGAATAGCAAACCTTCTGTTCTAAATTATTCCCTTCACTAAAGCAAAGAGCTTGGATTAGATGATTCTGGCGGGGGTGGGGGATCTTCCCCAGTGTTGTTTTTCCTTGTGTCTATAACACTGATCTTAAAGTCTATTTAGGTATCATTCATTAAAATACTGCAAAGATAATTTAAATTAGCTCATTGCTGATTAATTTATTTAAAACATATTTAAATATGACTATGATAGGTTAGAAAAGACAACTAGTGGTTGTAGTTATGGGTGATAGTATGATTAGTTTCTCCTTAGAATCAGGGAAACAATGGACTGCTACTGAGAAAGTGTCTGACTGGAACTTGGACACCTAAGTGAGGCAGAGTGATAGATGTCATCTTGTATGTCATCCACAGAAGTTACCATAAGACAAGAAAAACCTGATTATAAGACAGGGTCCTCAATGATATCTGGATCCCAAGAAAAATAAGAACTTAAATTCTCCAGGTTATGTTTGGACAAACTAAAATCACTGCAGGGTAACAAATTACTAGTCACGAAATCAAATGTATTCTGTAAAGTTACAGTAGAATTGATCTGAAGCCAAATAATAAAAATCTTTTTTCTAATATAGTATTATTTTTAACATTGAATTTCATTGTTAAATGTCACAAAGGTGATATGACCAAAATTTATATTGGTTATATATAATGATCTTAAATGAAAGAGTCTTAGGTAATTGAAAAAAACAGAAACTGTTGTCATTGTTAATCATCCAAGCACCTGAAAGTGAACCTAACAAGATAATGTGAATTAGGCTGCCCAAATGGCCTGATTTTATAAGCCAATATCAGACAACTTAAGGAACTTACAGCAATTGTCGGCCAGCTAGGGATAGACAATTGTTTTCATTTACCCGACATTTTATATTAAGCTGAACGTTTAGAACTGGAGATATGCCATGTGATGATTCATTAAACTAAGAGATGGTATTTTTTTATACTAATAAACATCTGTTTTGTAATTGCTTCATTGTGGCTTTATATCCTTGACACAGCATATTTTTTAAGAATTAATATCTATGTCTTATTTATAAAATAAACATTCTTTTCGGACAGAAAAAATGTAAGGCCATGATAGTAGATAGTTATGTGTTCATTAGTATCTTCCATTGTCAGAATAAGATGAGTTGATTAGAGAATTACTTTTTAGAAAAATACTCTTCTAATTTAATTTTTATTGAATTTATTGGGGTGACACTGGCTAATAAAATTATATAGGTTTCAGGTATATAGTTATGTAATACATCATCTGGACATTTTGTATTGTGTTTTTACCACCCTAATTCAGGTCTCCTTCATGACTATTTATCCCCCGCTTTACCCTCTTCTACTTCCCCCCACTCCCTCGCTTCTCTCTGGCAATACTGTTGTCTGTGTCCAGGAGTCCTTCTGTTTTTCTTTGCTTAATCCCTTCACCCTTATCACCAAGCCCCTAACCTCCTCCCCTCTGACAGCTGTCTTTTGTTCTTTGTATCCATGAGTCTCCACTTTGTTGGTTTATTTGGTTCATTAGATTCCACATATAAGTGAAATCATATGGTACTTGTCTTTCTCTGACTGGTATATTTTACTTAGTGTAATACTCTCAAGGTTCATCCATGCTGTTGCAAAAGGTACAGTTTCCTTCTTTTTATGGCTGAGTAGTATTCCACCACAGCTTTTACAACTGAATGTCCTATGATTTTTTAAAATCTTTCTGAATGTTTTCTTATTTAATCCTCACAGAAACTCTATTAGAAAGGGATTAAAATATCAGAGAATTTTAGTACCTTTCCAACTTGCCACAGCTAGTAATAATAATGCAGATTTGGGATCCTGCCTGAATCCATAGCTCTTTTTATTTTTCATAGCAGGAGAGGCAGTATATTGAACTTTGGAAAAGTAAACTAATATAATAAACACTGTGCTTCTTAACCTAGTGGCCAGCGAGAGCTGTGTGTCTAAAATGACTCTTTCATCACCACTCATTTTTCCTGTTTTTGTGTTTTCCTATTTCTAGAGAATATGTGAGCGTAATATTTACTAAGTTATTGGAGGTCCTTTGGAATCACTTAAAAACATTAATATACATGAAAGCTTTTTTACCCTCTTTTCATTATTATTGAATTTCCTAGTAAATGTACTTTACCTGTAAATAAATCTAGCATTATCTACTGTGGTTAAGTTCTCATGCAAATTCTCATGAAATCGTTTTATAAAATAGACTCTTGTATTAAACTACCTTTGAAAGTAAGGATTTTTTCTATAGGAAATACTTAATTTTTTTTATTTAAGGCAGTGAAAGGAATTAGCTTAATGACAGTTGATACTTTCAAAAAAGCTGAGTGGTAATTATAGGGACATTTTAGGTTGTTCACCGACTTACGTATTTTTAGCAATTTCTTTTATTAGTTGTGTGTAAAAGATGAAATCAGGCCCATGCCATAATTTTTACAGTTGTGTACCTTGTCATTTTCCCTCTTCCTTCATCATTGAGAAATGTATACCTACTTAAGTATTAGGTATTTTTTAAAGACTTTATTTATTTATTTTTAGAGAGGGGAAGGGAGGGAGAAAGAAAGAGAGAAACATCAATGTGTGGTTGCCTCTCATGTGGCCCCCACTGGGGACCTGGCCCACAACCCAGGCATGTGCCCTGACTGGGAATCGATCCAGCGACACTTTGGTTTGCAGCCTGCACTCAATCCACTGAGCTACGCCAGCCAGGGCAGTATTGGGTATTCTTATATGGGCATTTCTTTCAGAGATACTTAACCTTCATTGTGAAAGGTTGAATATCACAATTTTTCTAGATATAATGGTGACATCGTCTGCTTCCCTGCAATCCTTTTTTTGTATTTTCCCCTTTTCAGAAAAAGCCGTGTACACCTTCGGGCTGGGACAGTTTGGTCAGCTGGGTCTTGGCACTTTTGTCTTTGAAACCGCAGAACCCCAAATCGTTGAGTTTGTTAATGGCCAGAAAATAACCTCTATTTCTTGTGGAGAAAATCACACAGCTCTGATAACAGGTAACATCATATTTCTGGTATATATTTATAGAACTGGGTATATGTTACAAAATAAAGACTATGTGAAATTAATGTGTCTAACTTAAACAAAAGAGTAAGTGGGAATTGAATTCCTTGTTTAACATGCCAAAATATAAAGTTTGTAAACTCTTTTTAAATTTTAATTCAATTTAAAATCAATGTAAATGATCCAAAGATTTAGAACCTCAGAATGTGTCAGTGATAAAACCATAATATTATACTTTGGCAGAAAGCTGGAATCTTTTTGAAACTTTATCAATTTGAAAGTTCTTAACTCTGCTCAGGCCAGAGGGTAAAGTCTTATAAGAAAAAAACTTATTTTGTGTATATCCACATACCTATTATTTTTATTACTATTTTAATTTTTATTAAACTTATTGTGAAATTGCTTAATAAAATTTTATGGGTTTCAAGTGTATATTTCTATATTCCCCACATCTTTTTGCTAGAAAAGAAAAGAACTTATATTAAAATATTCTTCCTGTTCAATCTGACACAGCTACATTCAGACTAAGTTTTTATAATGCTTTTGCCACTAGGAGGCTATTTCAGGAGTGACCCTTTCTTACTTGCTCCACAGTGATAGAAAGGCACCTCAGACACCGCTAAGTGAATACTTGAGTCTTCTAGACCTTCTACTCTGTCTTTTCTCCTTTATCAGAGAGACTCTGCATTGGGCCAACTTATCAACCTCAGAAACTAGGTGCTGCTAATGTAGGACTTAATAAAGATCTTTCCTTAAAATGACTGATTCAGTTACTTGTAGGTAATTGACATACTCCACAATTTTAATTGCTTTAGAACAAAAGGCTCTGCAATTTCACTATTTCCAGCTCACGTTTCTATCTAAAAGATGAAACATTTAAAAGCTAGAAATCATATAGTGTTTTAGAATAATCCAGATATTGCTATTTCTTTTTTTAAATTTAATTTTATTGTTTATTCTATTACAGTTGTCCCAATTTTTCCCCTTTGCCTTCCTCTGTCCTGCCCCATCCCCCACTCCTACAGTCCAGATATTGCTATTTCTACATTTATTTCCCTTCTTTCAAACAAGCTACTGCTATAGTAGAGCTCATCTAATAGTGTCTGATTAGGGGAACTAGGAGTCAGCAAATACAAGGTCCTAAATTCACTGTCTTTTCTTCCCAAAGAACCTTTGAAAGAGACCTACCTGCCCATTTTTGAGTATTTATATCTTTGTTAATATAGCATGAAATAGAGCATATATATATATATACACACACACACGCACAAATGTTTATATCCAATTATATGTGTGTACATGTGTGTGTGTGTATACAATGTAAAGAATTGTTATTCATTCATAGTCCTAGGATTGTTGTTGTTATGTAGGCATCCCTTACTGCATTATCTTAATCTCAGTTTCTCTGCCCTTACTGCCATTTTTCATCCATTCTAAATTGCCATTGATGGTAAGTACACACTTTTTATGGATCATCTAACGTACAATGAGGTTATTTGGCTAAACTTTCATAATACCTTTCCTCCTGATGAAAGAAGTTATAGCACAAATAATTGAACATTAACTTGGTTTGCCTTTTTGCTCATGAATCCTCCCCAGGGGACAGGTGTTATGAATATTTTTGTTCTCCAGGATTAATGAGAAGTATGTCGTGAATTATCTATAAATTCTTGCCAGTTCCCCATTATAGCCAGTGGCTCATATTTGAAAATGATCTCTGAGGTTAGAAGTGGAGTCAGGTGGCTTAGATCATAGTTTCTTTTTTTTTCTGACTAAAGATAATCAAATAAAAAGGGCAAACTTGAAAAAGCATTTTGGATAAAGAAATCAGGGTCAAAGGAAGGAGGAGGAAAGATGATAAGGAATATATATAAAGAAAGGAAATAAATGCCTAATAGTAAGAATTATGCCCTGGCTGGTGTAGCTCAGTGGATTGAGCTTGGGCTGTGAACCAAAGGGCTGCTGGTTCAATTCCCAGTCAGGACACATGCCTGGGTTGTGGGCCAGGTCCCGAGTAGGGGACGCACAAGAGGCAACCACACATTGATGTTCTCTCCCTCTTTCTCCTTTCCTCTCCTTTTCCTCCTCTGTCTAAAAACAAAATAAAATCTTTTAAAAAAAGAATTATAAGACTATAAATTTAGAGGATAAACAGTGGTTATTGCTGATTTGTAGGGCATCTTTATTTTTGTACATTAATTTTTAAACTTCCTACTTTACTGAATTATGGTATCTAATCATTTTTCAGTCAGTTCGCTTGGATTTTCTTTGTATGCAATTACTTTGCCATCTTAAACTAGAAGTCCCCAAATATAATCTTACAATTTTCCAGCTTAAAACCTTTCATTTAGCTTATTATTGCCCTTAGGATAGAGTTCAGAAATTCTTAAGATGAACTAACAGGACCCTCTGTGTGGTGGTTCCTTCCTACCTCTTCAGACCCATCTTTTACTGCTCTCCCCTTGTGCTTCAGGCATGTTATTGCCTTTCAACTTCTTGACTATGCTGTATATATGTATTTTTATTCAGAACCTTTGTATGTACTGCTGACTCTGCCTGGAAGATTCTTTGTTCCCTTTTCTTGCAGCTAAACTCTGATCATCCTTTATACCACAGTTTGAAAGCCTTCCCTAGTCCTCAGACTATTGGGAGATCATCCCCCTCCTCTGTACCCATACTGGAACCTTTCCCTTTACTTTTGCTTCCATGGCACTACCACACTTGAGATGAAAGTTAAGAAGAAAGGGCTTGAGGAGTGAAGGTTCAGAATAGCTGCTCCAGCAGTGGAGTAAAAGGGTTAACTGAAGAGAAGCAACAAGATTACTCATCATCATTGTGGGTCCACCCGTATAGGGGACCCCCCAGGATTGGTATAGGGCAGGAGCGTCAAACTCATTTTCACCAGGGGCCACATCAGCCTCGCGGTTGCCTTCAAAGAGCCAAAAGTAATTTCAACTCCTTAACAGTTAAGGAGTAGTTACAATGATACAGTCCTAAAATTATTTCGGCCCTTTGAAGACAACTGCAAGGCTGATGAGGCCCCCAGTGAAAATGAGTTTGACACCCCTGGTATAGGGATTAGTCAGCATGGTTGGTTTATTGCATTTTCGTAAGCAGCATTCCACAGCCCAGGAGCAGAACTGGTAAAAAAGGCAGCTGGATTGATCTAAGCCAGTGGTTTTCCACCGGTGGTGATTTTGTCCCCCCAGGGGATACATGGCAGTGTCCGTAGACATTTTTGATTGTCACAACTGCAGAGGCAGGGCTGAAAAAGCCTGATCTAATCAGTGAATGGAGGAAGAAGAAAATGAGCTGTATTGGGACGTAGGGGGTCAGAATATAACAGTCTCTTTCCTCTTGAGAAGATGGCATGTAACGTGAGATCTCATGCTGGATTGCTGCTGCTCCACACAAGGCCTCAGAACAACTTGGTTTCAACTTTACAAACCACCAGGGTCTTAGTGATTTATTCTTGGAGTATCTATTGTCTAATGTTATGTGCAGGACCACAGAGACCATAGAGAGTATGGAAGCATCAATGAATCAGGGTAAATTCAATGCATAATGTGAGGGGAAATTACAGTTGCAATGTATGTTAATATATTTGTATATTTACAAATAAATTAATACAGTCAGCACTTTTATAATTATCTTTTTTGCATTTTAGATGTAGGTTGTATGTATACTTTTGGAGACGGTCGATATGGAAAATTAGGACTTGGAATGGAGAATTTTACCAATCAATTTGTTCCTACTTTGTGCCCTAATTTTTTGAGATTCAGAGTTCATTTGGTAAGGGTATTAGCATTTCTCTGTTTATATTTTCATATTCTTTTATTTTAGTCTTTCAGTTTTGTATAGAAAATAAGCACTTTTATGTTGATATGAAAGAACATCATGGCTATATCTAATAAATATACTTGTTTCCTAATAGTCAAATGTCAGACATAATGTCACTCTGAAAATCTGTGCCTTTCCTAATTTTCTTCTTTAACATCTTCCTTTGTGCCCTAATTTTGACTCTTCTATTTTATTCTCATATGTCTCTTGAAAGCCAGTACTGTGCCATGCCTGAAAGCTTTGTGACTCCTATAGCACCCAGCAGAGTACCTTACTCACAGGGGTCATCTATAGATATTTGTTGAATCAGATATTACTAAGACTCTCAAATTCTGCACAAGAGAAAATTAATGGAGAGTTTTGAAATTATGTTTTCTTGGCTAAATGTTATTTAGATAAGAAGGTATTGTTTCCAGCGTTATCACCAGCAGGCATTTTGTATCTCTTATTTCTAATACTTTTGCCAATTAAGAACTATGGACTTGAAAATCTGTGTCTTTGGTGATGATACTACTTGAAATTTGTGCTCCAAAAACTCAGTGCCTAATGCTATAGAACATTTCTGTTCTTTGATTTGATACCCACTTAGTGAACCCCCGCTCTGAACGAGATACTGAGTATAAGGAATACAAAGCATACAATGATGAACAAAATAATCAAATCCGCATTCACTGAGTTTATAGTCTTATAGGGAAGATCATTTTTATTTATTTTTTTAAACTTTATTTTTCTTTTTTTTTTAAGATTTTATGTATTTATTTTTAGAGAGAGGGGAAGGGAGGGAGAAAGAGAGGGAGAGAAACAGCAGTGTGTGATTGCCTCTCACATGGCGTTCACTGGGGACCTGGCCTGCAACCCAGGCATGTGCCCTGACTGGGAATCGAACTAGGACCCTTTGGTTCCCAGCCCGTGCTCAATCCACTGAGCTACACCAGCTAGGGCAGGAAGATCATTTTTAAAACTGCTGTACAGAAGTATATAAATTTTAACTTCAAAAATACTATAAAGGACAGTTTCAGAATATGCTATCCTTATGCGACCATGGACAGTTTAAAGTGGCTAAAAATCTGTATGTTGCAAATACTACACAATGGCTTTTAAGTATTTTACTGGAAATCAGTTATTTCTCAAAATCCTTTGCATGTTGATTTTATTTTCCATTGTTCCGTCATTGTGTGCACTTGCATTTTGCTCTAAGGAATTTTAAAAACGTTCATGTAAAGGAAAAGCTTCAAGCCCTGGCTGATGTAGCTCAGTGAATTGAGCCCAGGCCTGTGAACCAAAGGGCCACCGGTTCGTTTCCCAGTCAGGGCACATGCCTAGGTTGCAGGCCACGTCCCCAGTAGGGGGCATGTGAGAGGCAACCACATGTTTCCCTTTCTTTCTCTTTCCCTTTCCCTCTCTCTATAAATAAATAAATAAAATCTTTTAAAAAAATCCTACCTCTTCCTTTAAAAGAAAAAAAAAAAAGAAACAGCTTCGAGACATAATTAGCCCAAGAGACTGATTTATTCTTGGATCACCTTTTTCCAGGTAGAATTTCTCTAAGTAATTTTTTCAAGTAATTGACATGTTGCTCTCAGATTAAAATAACATTTTCTATGCCCTGGCTGGTGTAGCTCAGTGGATTGAGCGCGGGCTGGGAACCAAAGGGTCCTAGTTCGATTCCCAGTCAGGGCACATGCCTAGGTTGCAGGCCAGGTCCCCATGAGGGCCATGTGAGAGGCAACCATACATTGCTGTTTCTCTCCCTCTCTGTCTCCCTCCCTTCCCCTCTCTCTAAAAATAAATAAAATCTTTAAAAAAAATAAAAAAAATAACATTTTATAACTTGTAAGGAGAATTGTAACATTACATTTAGTTTTTTATCTATATTATATCAAATGGTTTTTTGTTTTTACTATCTAAAATTGAAAGTAAAATTGTATGTTAAACTTGTTCTAATTTTTAGTCATAGTAATTTAATGAAAAGAATATGCAGTTGACTCTTGAACAATGCTGGGGTTAGGGGCGCTGATCCCAAAAGTAGAAAATCTATGTATAACTTTTGACTTCCCCAAAACCTAAATACAGTCATCCCTCAGTATCCACAGCAGATTGGTTCCAAATACCAAAATCCACAAATGCTCAAGTCCCTTATATAAAATGGCGTAGAACAATGCATACAGTCAGCCCTCTGCATCTGCAGATTCCCAGCTGTGGATTGGAAATATTTTTTTTAGCCATGGTTGGTCAAATCCATGGATAAATCCATGGATGTGAAACTCAGGGATATGGAGGGCCGACTGTTTATTTTTTAACAAATTAGCTTAGTTGGTTAGAGCATCGTCCCAATACACTAAGGTTGCAGGTTCCATTACTGGTCAGGGAACATACAAAAATCAACCAATGAATGCATAAATAAGTGGAAGAACAAATTGATGTCTCACTCTAAAAATCAATAAATAATTTTAAAATAAAAACATATCAGTGGACCTTTGTAGTTCAAACCCCTGTTGTTAAGGGTCAACTGTATATTATAATTTGTGTATGTGTGTGTGTGTGTGTGTGTTTCTATAGATAGATACAGTCTTTCAGTATAGAAAGTCTGCCACTAAGTAAATATTTTATAGCTGAAAATTGTTAAACATTTATTTGTGTTTAAAGCCAGTATCAATTGATTTTTCTGTGGATTTATGCTGTAGGTTGCCTGTGGTGGATGTCACATGATAGTTTTTGCCACTCCACAACATGTTATAGAAGAATTTGAATTTGAAGAAGAGAGTGACCCTTGTACATCTGAAGCAATTTCTGTGCCCATCAGCAACATGACCTCAGGAAACATACTGCACAGTACTTTATCAGCACGTGTACGTCGAAGAGAGAGGGTACAGTTGTCATCTATACTATATAATAGTATTGTATAGCACTGAAAAGAGAACTGGAAGAAAAAAATTATTTTTCTTTTTAAATTAAAGAAGGATCTTGCCTGATACATTTACTAAATAAAATTATTTAGAGTTGAGGACATACAAACTTTTAAAGGGAACTCAGTGTTAAGCTGTTAAATATACAAATTAGAAAATTCAAAATATCATGAATAACGTTGGCTTATAGACAGTGGTATTATCACCTCAGATTGAATGCTGAGTTGTTTTCTCAACTGTATGTGTATTGACCTTTACTTTGCTTTTATCTTTTAGTTATAGCACATGAGCAATGGAATGTTACACATTGTAAACAACGAAAACATGGAAAACAAAGAAATAAGGTCTTCAGTTTGAGAGAGGGGATGTTTTTCTCAATTAAATTTAGAGTCTTGTTCTGTGCTTTAAAATTATTTCATTGATACTAATACATTTTTTAAAAATAAAAAGCCAAATAATTTTTACAAAAGACATCCCTGTTTTCAAAAAACAGTTTAAATTGTAAAACATATTCCCTTTTAGGTTAAAAGGTTTAGTTTGACTTTTTATTATGAAAAAAGTAGCTATTGAGAAATACCTTGTAAGTATTTGTAGTAGTTGTTTATGTCTCATGAGTAAATTTTTGTTTCTCAAGGAAGGCAGAGAAAACACATACATACTTTTCCCCATCATGTGAGAAACAGGCTTCCAAATTGACAGTTTAAAGCAACTTATATACAGAGACTACAGCAACATTTTTTAGCCATTGTGGATTATAAAAAAGTGAATTGTGTGGGACGTCAGCCAACTTTGAAGTCTCTCTCTTAAATATTTTTTAGCAACCACAGGGTAGTTGATGTCTATATGAAATATATAACATCATCTAACAGTTTATTTAACCTTTTATTTTAAAGGAGAAACCCCCAGATTCTCTTCAGATGACACAAACACTACCTTCAGTTAAAGGGACTATTGGGCCATCTGCTTTTCCTCCCCTGAGTTCAGTTCCTTTCTGTGTATCTACAACTAATCTGACAGAGAAAATGATGACTGAAAAGGAGGGCCTCATGAAGCACATGGAAGCAGGTAATATTTGCTAGACACTATGCCTGCTCTCAGAAAAAAAAAATGTACCTTTTATTCCTGTTGTTTTCATGTTTACATTAAGATGTTTTCTACAATTAAATATTCTTTCTAGTTAAAGACTGACATTTGCCCTTTGAACACAAATCCAGGAATGCTCTTACAAAGAGCAAGCCTAGTCACTGACCCTAAAAATTCCATATAATAACAGCAGCATATCTTTGTAGGGCAGTGTTTGGTATACATAGTACCTTAATTTATGTTATCTGCTTTAAATCCTGCCCCGGCTGGTGTGGCTCAGTGGATTGAGCATGGGACTGCGAACCAAAGGGTTGCCAGTTTGATTCCCAGTCAGCACATGCCTGGGTTATGGCCCAGGTCCCCAGTTTGGAGCGTAAGAGAGGCAACCACACATTGATGTTTCTCTCCCTCTCTTTCTCTCTCCCTTCCCCTCTCTAAAAATAAATAAATAAAATCTTTTTTAAAAAAGTTAAAAGAAAAACCCTGAAGCAACTCCGTGAATTAGGTTAAGAGTTATATTCTTTATTTTTATAGATTAGAAAAGCAAGGCTTGAGATTGAGTGACTTGTCCAAGGTTACTGAGCTTATAAATGAAGTGAATAAGTTTGAATGCAGGTCTTCTGGACCTACGTGAAGTTCTGCATTTAGGCAGTATACCATAGAGGTTAAGAGCCAGGTATATGCAGTTAAGTTGATTTGGGGCCAGATGACAGCTCTGACATTCATTAACTATGTGACTGACTTTGGGAAAGTTGCTTGATTTTTCTGAACCTCAGTTTTCCTATCTTTGAAATGAGTTCAATAATGCCTACTTTAGAGAATGAGTGTGACAGTCAAATAAGGAATATAATATACTTAGCATTGAGCCTAGCACCTCCAGAAAACTATTAGTAAATATAGTCCCAGTTTAGTGTAGTAAATAACTCTGCCTCACTACCTGTATATAGGTATTATATATGTGTATATATAATACCTGCATATATTAAGTATATATAAATATAAATTGCTTTGTATATAAATATTTTATAAACATTGTTTTATATATAAATATATAACTATAAATGTATAGAAACACATAATACCTATATATTAAATATATATATAAATACTATATATTTAGTATAGTAAATATAGTAAATACCTTTACCTCACTACCTATTAGATATAGCTTTCCTGTTTTAAATTGTAATCCCAGGTCTTTAGCTATTATGTACCTCTTATTAATAATTTTGTTTACAGACATTTGTGTATCTTAGGAGTATGTATATATTACTTCAGGGCATGTGCTCGAATAATAGGGGCAGGAGAAGAAGCCAAGACCAGGAGATCTGAGTAAGCAGTAGGTTTGTAATTAAGAAGATAATCTGGGCATCTGGGATTAAGTACTGTGGCACAGATAATTTTTAATATCTTAGGGATCAGGAACCCAGACAAAAAGTTGAAGTAATAGAAGATGAGACCCTAGCTGGTGTGACTCAGTGGATTGAGTGTCGACCTGCGAATCAAAAGGTCTCTAGTTGGATTCCCAGTCTAGGACACATGCCTGGATTGTGGGCTAGGTCTCCAGTAGGTGGTGCATGAGAGGCAACCACACATCGATGTTTCTCTCCCTCTCTTTCTCCCTCCCTTCCCCTCTTTAAGTAAATAAAAAATCTTAAAGATCAGGAACTCAGGCAAGAGTTTTGGGTGGTGGTAATGGGATATTGTCTAAAACTAGGACCTTGATAATGAGCTAGTTTCCTGCATCTCACCTAGAACTTTTGGGTGTTACCTTTTGAGATAAAAATTACTGGTGCTCTTCAGCCCTGTACACAGGAAAAAGTAGATTCTGACAACAGTGTGTACAAAGAAAAGAGAAGTTTGTGGTTTGGGAAAGTTATTTCCCACTTCAAGATTTGATTGTGAAGATATACAGAATTTTGTAGCTAGATCAAAATGAAAAGCCATCTGTTATCTTTTTGTGACCATTTGCTAAAACTTTCTTAATAAAAAGTATTTTGAAGGTTGTATCCAACATGTTATGTGACTTTTTCTTAGTTATTTCCAGATTTCAGTGTTTATCATAGAGGAAAGGTCAGGAAAGACCTTGTTGAGAAGGTGACAATTAAGCTAAAATGTAAATGACACAAAAGATAGCCACACAAAGAGAGAGGATTTATGTATTTCAGGTAAAGAAAATTAATATATGTAAAGATTTGGAGGCGGTTATAAGAAAAGGAAAAACAGCCCTTGGGGCTAGAAAGTGAGGGAAAAGGCAGGACAAGATGATTGTTAGAAAAAGAAACAGTGACAAATTATTCATGGTTTTATAGGCCATGACAATCCAATATTTTAGTGGTTTTTAAAATTCCATAGAAAGTCATTAAAGGATTTTAAACAGTGGGGTGAAATGCTTCTATTCAGCTTACATTTTAAGATGATCATTGCCTTTGTGTGGATTGTAGGGAGACCAGACTGGAAGTAGGAAGAATATATAGGAGCTTTTTATAAGTGATAATAATGTTTGGACCAATGTGTTCACGGTGGAGATAGAGAGAAGGGGGCAGATTGAAAGTACATTTTAGACATACAACCAGTTGAACTTGCTAAACTTGTTAATGTATTACATATAGATGTGAAGGAAAGGGAAGAATCAAAGATGATTCCAAAGCAGGAGGATGGTTGATAAGTTTGAGGGGGAAACATTAAAATTGAGCTTGAGATACCTGTGAAATATCCAAGCAAAAATCAAGCAGCCAGTTGAAAATGCAAACCTAAAGTTCAGAAGAGAGGTCCGGACTAGAGAGATAAATTTGGAAACTATCAAAATAGAGATGGTATTGACAACCAATGGAAGTTTGTGAAATTACCTGTTAGAGCATAGAATTGGAAGAGAAGAGAGCTCAGGATTTAGCCCTGAGGACATCTTACATTTAGCTAGCAAAGAAACCTTCCTCAGCCTCCTCAGCCAGTTGGGTAGGAGGAGGGAAATTAGGAGAGAGTGCAGTCATGAATTCAAACTACTTTGCAAACATCAAGGAAAAAGAGCTCAGATAGCTCACGGATTTAACATGCAGATTACTGGTAGTTTCGACAGGAGTTCCAGGGGAAGATCAGGGTAGAATCCAAAGTGTTAAGAGTTGAGGTATTAATGGGAGATGAAGAGGTGAAGTGTAGATAGGGTATGAAGATAATTCTCTTGCATATTTTGGTCATGAAGAGGGGTACAGGAATTGACTGGCAGCTAGAGGGAGATGTGGGGGTCAATGGCAAATATTGAGCATATTTGTATGCTAATGGACATAAGCCAGTAGTCCCAGAGAGATTGGTAGCACATAAGAGAGATGGTATAACCAAAGGTGCAGAGCTCTTGAGAAGATAGGAGGGGCTCATATTCAGAGAAGTCTTTGGTAAGAAGAAAGGCATTCTACAGGAAAGGCCTTTCAGGAAAATATAGGTAAATGTGTACATTTGTTGGTGAGAAGATAAAGCAGGTCAGATTTGATGAGTACTAATTTCTCAGTCCAGTATAAGGCAATGAGCTGAAATGATCTACTATTTTTCAAACCTCCAGTCTCTGCCCTCAACCTGTCCTGCTTAGCACTTCATACATTAATCTTCCTCAGGTGCAGTTTATTTCCTATTTGCTCCAGTGTCTTCAGAGGATCCTCAGTATTTTTTTAAAATAAGTGTAAATTTCACCATATGACTACTACCTGCTTCATCTTTCAATTGTCTTTTTCTTATAATCCTAACTGAGGTCCCAAACCTGCAGACTAGCCCACAAACCAAATCTAGCCAGACCCCTGTTTTTGTAAAGTTTTATTGGAACTCAGTCATGTGCATTTCCTAAATGTGTTAATCTATGGTTGCTTTCACACTGTAGTAGTTAGGACAGAGACTGTATGGCCACAAAGCCTAAAACATTTACTTTATGGCCCCAGAAAAAGTGGGCCAACCCCTGATTTTGATCAAACTGAGCTCTTCACGGTCAGACTCAGTGGAAAGACTATGAAATTTAGACAGACCTGAGATTGACACTTGGCACCAAAAGGTCACTGAACCTTAATTTATTCATTTATAGAATCAAGATGTAATACTTACCTCTCTTGTTGTAATGGGATTAACCTGACATGTATAAAAATGTGTTTTTTTTAAGATTTTATTTTTAGAGAGAGGGGAGGGGAGGGAGACAGAGAGGGAGAGAAACAGCAATGTATGGTTGCCTCTCACATGGCCCTCACGGGGACCTGGCCCGCAACCCAGGCATGTGCCCTGACTGGGAATCGAACCGGGACCCTCTGGTTCCCAGCTCGCGCTCAATCCACTGAGCTACACCAACCAGGGCAAAAAATATATGTTCTTAGCATATGGTAACCCTTCAATACAAGCAACTCTGCTTCTGTTAGCACTGACCTTCATTTTCTTCCTTGTCCAGTTTCATCTCTGCCTCTCAGAATTCTACTCATCCTTCCCTGTACCTCCTTGGTGAAACATTTTCTGATTCCCAACATTCAGATGTGATTTCTCATTCCCCTATGCCATATATTTTATATTCCCTTATATATTACAAGTTCATTAACTTTGGGGCCAGGTGAATACTTGAAATATTGGACGGACCACTTTGTAAAGTACATGATTATCTAACCACTATGCCGTACACCTAAAACTAATACAGAATAATACTGAATATAAATTGTAATTGAAAAATAAAAAAATATAGTGTCCAAAAAAAGAATTAATAGTTAAATTGATATCATCTGTGTCTTACATCACATATAACAAACACAAACTGATAATGAATTTACAAGGGAGAGATCAGTGTGGACTGGCATTTTTAGTGAAGACTTCATTAAGGAGCTCCTCTCAAGTAAATGTACATGTTCTAAATGGGGGTATAATAATTGAGGAAAATGTAAGGTAAATAGAGCTTATAACTTCTAATTATCTTTATTACATAATAACTTTTCAGTTTTCCATGAAAGTATCTAGGTGCTTGTACTAATTATCTGTTGCTACATAACAAATGACCCTAAAATTTGTGGGTTAAAACAACAAACATTTGTTATCTCACACAGTTTCTGAGGATTAGGACTCCAGGGGCAGCCTAGCTGAGTAGTTCTGGCTCAGGGCATTTCATGCAGTTACAGACAGGCTGTCAGATGAGGCTGCTTTCATCTGAAGGCTGGACTGGGGCCATTGTCAGGGGGCTTCACTTTCTCAGCACATGGGCTTCTTGCTAGGGATGTTCACAACATGACTTCCCCCGGAGCAGTGATCCTAGAAAGAGAGAGAATATGTGAGACCAAGACACAAACCACAATAACGTCACAATTATGTCCGCTTTATTTTATTGGCCATACAGACCAATCTTGTAAAATGTGAAAAGGAACTTCATTGGGGTATGCATACCAGGAGGATGTGGGTTACTGGGACCCTTCTTTCGGACTGGCTTTCACAGTGCTTGACATATGGGTAGTATTTATCCTAAAAGAATAGTGTTTGCCTATTCATATGAACGAAGCATTGTTATCTCATCAGTGTCAAAATCTTCAAATTTTTAAAAAAATTTTAAAACCTGTTATCACTGTGAATGAATTCTGTTCAATTCCCTTAACATGGTTAAAGGACCTTCAATAAAATTATGTCTGTGCTTTATATTACAGAATAATTTCTGTTTATTGTCCAGCTGTCTTTCACTTTTCCTTTGAAAATCTGGTTTTCTCTTTTCCTTTTTAATCATTCAGGTAATTTTCAAGATAAAATGACCAAGGGGAAGGATACAGACAATTCTTCATCTGCAGATACAGAAAGCCTTGGAGAAACTACTGATGTCTTAAATATGGTAATAGTTTTCTTATTTATGTATTTAGATGTAAGTTTGAATTTTAGTTCATCATGTATTTGTGTGTATGTATATACTTCTGTACTGTTATATGCATAAAATGCTTTTTCTTTTGGTTTCATTTTGTTATTTTTAATCAACTTTATTGAGTTACAGATTACATGCAATAACATTTATTTCAATCCTCACATTATGTATGCAGTTGAGTTGATTATATTACTGTCTGAACTATTTTGTATTGTGTATATATATTTTTAGAATGTATAAGTATATAATCACATATATAGTCTTCATTGTTTTTAGAACATATACTTTTTTTATTTATTTCAGACACATATGATGAGCCTAAATTCCAATGAAAAGTCTTTAAAATTATCACCAATTCAAAAAAGAAAGGTATACTATAGAGATTTATTTTTATCATGTGGGTAAGAACAGTTTAAATTTTTTTCTTTGAAAAGTTTCTGGAATGAACACAAGAAAGGTAAGCATTCACTTACTTTAGAACTGAAAAGATAGGATTACAATATAGATCACCTCAATTTGGGCTTGTTCTGTTGGTGTGTATTTTCTTCAGTGTAACAAAGATTGACAGAATTCCAATGCTGAAATGTGCTCTTTGGAGTTACTAACAAGTCAGAATAGCCATACCTTCTTGTCATCAAGGCAAACTATTGTCGTAGTTCTTAAGCACTGGAAGAGGCTATTTATCAGAGTGGCTCTCAGACTTCACTTGAGTATTACTTTGGATAAGTAACTGTGCTGACCTTATAGAATGATGTAAACATCTTTTCTAGCTCTAAAATTTTGTGGTTTTACTAAAAATATTTAATACCAATTGCTTTTCCAGTGTTTGGAATAGGCTTTAATTTATCAAGGAATTAGTAACATAAAAATGAGATTAAACATTTAGAAATTAGTCAGAAACTGTGCATGGTTGATAAAAATAAATAGACCTGTAATAAATAACAAATGAATAGCAAGAGGAAGGAATAGTCTGGTTTTCACAACCCTGGAGAGATCAAGGCCTCCCCTAAAATTCTTTACTTTTCCTAGCTTTATGGACCAGGGGGGTGAAAGTATAAGGAGTTTGAGAATTAAAAAAGTAAATTGGAGAAATGTGACTTAAAGGAAGAAGGCTATAGAAAACATTTAGTTTTTATTTCTAGTACCTTTTCTACATTGTTAAGCTAAAAATCCTTTAAATCAAAGTCACTGAAATGTAAGAGAATCTTGCTGAATTATAAAATTTAGTGCCAATCCTCATTATTGTTCTTTTTTTACTGAGAGTAATGGTGAATAACAGCTTTTTTAAGTGTGGGAGAGCTGTTCTAACACAATTGTGGAAGCTCAGTGAATGCTGTTTATTGACTCACTTTACTTCCAAGCAGATAGCTTCTCTGTCTTTCCTTCCTCTTAGACTCTGGGCTCTGCCTCTGCTACTTTATTGTGCTAGGGAAATAAAGGCACATACATTTAGGAATCATTTCTGGCACCTGGGCCTCTGTCTCTCTTAGGGCTCTTGAAAGAATCATGACTTTTTAAAGAGTAGGACCTACAATAAACAAAAAGATGGCATTTCCTTTTGAGCTGATAATATATTTTATACTGCACATAATCCTTTTAAGTAGAATCCTTACCAGGCTTACTTTGGTGAATAAAAAAAGATTTATTATAGTATTTTTATATATTAATTTCAATGTGCTTTGTAAGTAATTTCTTTAGCAAAAAATTGACCTCATTCTGGGCCTAACACTCATCACAATTTATAAAACTTGATTTAGTGAGGTTTTACTCTCTAGAGACCCAAATTTATTGAATATTTTAACCCATTAGCTTGCAAAACTTAGGTCAACAACTTGATTTTTGCCTTATTTTGTCTAGCAGGAAATTAATCCATATTCTTAAAGTATCATTCAAATCTCAATGTTTAATTTTGTAGTTTTTATAAAAATCTTACATTTTACCTTAAGTATTTTCCCTGTAGTGTTTTTATGTATGCAATTTATTATAATTAAAGAATATAGTAGATAAGAGGGTCAGACTTTTAAAAACCCAAGGTTTTGTTTTGAAAAGAAAAATATATTCATTATTATTTAGTATATTGTTAAAGATTTTATTTTCAGTTTTTATTTGTTATTTTCTTCTAGAAATAAGCTACTATTTTTTTCAATTTTTAGAAATTTCACATTTTCATTTATTTTCTTTAATTTTGTGAATTTTGTGGAATTCAAAGGACAGTCAAAAATTGGCAATTAAAACAATAAGAAAGGTAGAAAAAAATTGAACTGCACTGAATGCAAGAGAAGTATACATTTTTAATAATATTTTGCAAAATCAGCCTGGAAATGTATTATATTTTAGAATTGATTTAGATTTAGAAAAGGGTCAGAGGATAAATATTGATGATACTGTGAGTAATGGCAAAATTAAGGCAAGTAGTAAGAATTTAAAAGTTAAACACAGATACATTATTAAATCAAAATTAGATCACCATAAATTTAGAGAACAGCATAAATTATCCCCAAAGAAAACAAAATCTGGGCAATGTTTGGTAAAATTGGATATTTTTGTTCTCTTAGTAAAACTGATAACAGTGCAAGTTCTTGGTAGTTTTTATACTAAATAAGTTACCTTTGTCAACTAATAGTAGTATGATGATTACTTCAAAAAATTTACAGAAACAAGAAACAATTGAGCAACTGAAGCAGCATACAGCTCATACTGAAAAGGATGATAGCAATGAATTTGAAAGTGAAGAGATGTCCCAAAAAATGAAAGAAGGGAAAGCATATAAACAAATTTTGGCTAAAGGAATATACATGGTACCAACATCTGGGAATGTGGAAGCACGTTCAGATGAGGATGTAGGTCACGACTCAGGCCAACCTGGGCCTCAGGCCGACACCAAAGAGAAGGGCTTGCAAAAAGAGACATTTAAATTTACAGATAAGTGTGTTATTTATCCACTTGATGGTAAGGAAATAGAAAACAGAAGTGGTGGAGAATGCAGTCAGAAAGATTTAAAAGCAGAAGAAATAGTCTATGAGAAGGAAACTAAGCTGGCAGAAATGGCAGGTCTGAAGGATATAAGAAAAAGTGAAGAGAATATAAAAAATATTGACAGATTCTATGATGACTTACCAAATAGAGTCATGAATATTGATGAGAATTTTGAAGAAGGTGTTTTTGTTAAGGAAAGGAAAATAACCAAGCAAGATGAGATCTTTAACAGTGAAAGAGACTCTATAGAGGAGTCAGACAGTTACATGGAAGGTGAAAGTGAAAGTGAACCCAGTACAACTGATGGCTTTGAGCCACCTGAGTCAGGAGACTGTAGTAGTGGAGAAAAAGATGATGATGATGAAGTGGAAACTTATCAAAACTTATTGTGTAGCACAAAATCGATTCAACAAGAACGTGAGGAAGAACTCATACTATCCAAATTCATTACAAAATATGATTTTAAGTATGACCGCTTACCACAAATTCCAGAGGAAGAGGAAGAGGAAGAGGAAGGAGCAGAGAATTTAGAAGGAAGTGGAATAGAGGAGCAAAAGGTAGAGGAAAATGTGGAGATGCCTGGAGGAAAGGAGAAGGAGGAAGCAGAGATCCTGTCAGATGACCTTACAGACAGAGCAGAGGTGAGTGAAGGCAACGGAAGGTCAGGGGGAGAGGCAGAGGATGTGCCTGAAGGTGGATGTGAGGGAGTCTGGAAGGAGGGTAATTCAAGAGTGGAACAGAGGCAAAGTGAGGAGAGGGAGGAGCAGGAAGACAAGGGAGGAGAAGAAATGGAGAGCCAGGGTGAGGGAGAGA
>PVJI01014960.1:0-42676 GCA_004026765.1 Micronycteris hirsuta
CCTTGCTGCCCCCTGACAAAGCCCGGGGCTCCGGGCGCAATATCCAGGTGTGTTTCTCATAGAACCGAGTGTGTCATAGGAATTTGTAGTAGAGCAGGTCAAACAAATTGTATGCGTACACCATGCAGGCTTGTGTGATTGCAGTAGTTACTTACTTACAGTTCTGCTCTTGCTGAGTTTTAGCGTGTCCATTGTAGGTAGTCAATACATGCTTATTGTTTTGACTTGGAATTTTACAGCACTGTCCGTTTAAAGTGGTCAATTATGTGTGTTACCTTCCTTGCAATTCATTTCTGAAAATGGTAGAGACATAATATTTTAAAGTTGGAGAGACATTAGTTACTACTATGTTAACTTTTGTTGTTTCCTGATTTGGGGGAGAAGGGTGTTTAATATTGATACTATCTGGCAGGATGTAGCTTGTTTTTACTTATTTTTTATCACAGAACTGAAACATGGATTAAGGTGTAGTAGAAGAAACAAGCATTGTGCCTAGTACCTAGTTGGAAGTTAGGATTCGTTTTTCCTTCCTTTTCTCAAATGAGTGTTTGCTGTCAACGGAAGGCTCCATAATTTGAAATTTTTGCACATGGAGGATGCGCAGTGGTTTCCTTGATACCCTGCTACGCACACTAGAAGGTTTTGGCCATGCCAGTCGAGATTTTAACCACAAATACAAGAGACATACAGAGAGCAGATTAATAGACTTGACACACAGAGGTGCCTTACAGCCAGTAATTTATTACTTTTAATAAGGTGAATGCAAACGTTGTTTAAAAGGCTCATTTTCCTCTACGGTGTGCAGTATATTTAGTTGAGGGGGATGCATTGTGAGGGGTTGGCATGCCGATGGTAGCAGCCCTGTATCACAGAACAGAAGGCGTTTTCCCTGAGATGGGCAGACACAGACACCTCCCGGAGTTTGGCCAAGTGGCCAGGAGTAGTCTGGGGATTTGTGGAGCTGTCTCCAAAATCCCAGGAGTGTTGCCTCGTCTTCGTGGGTCTGGTTTGTTTTCAGTTCTTTTCGAAACTGAGCCCCGCTGGTGGGGCAAATGCTCAAAAATCACCCCCATGCTAGGACTGTGCTCACCAAAGGCCGTGGCAGAAGTTTGAAGCCCCTTTCATAAGTACCAGACTTCTCTTCTGAAGTGTGGCTTTATTTTTATGAAATTGTAGTTCAGCATTTCTTCAAAGTATGCAAAGTTTGAACTCAAACTAGTCCAACGTGGAAAACCGCTGTGGTCTCGCCTTCCTCTGCCGTGTCTGTTGGAATCAGGATACTGCGATTTTGTTACCAAGCACATCGATCCTGCTTTGTTCCAGCAAGTGCCTGTTTCGCCTGTTCAGGTACAGGCTTTGACCTCAGTAAGAAGACATCATTGTTTAAATCATTGAAGTTCTAATAAGTTTGATTTCCCAGATTTTTTATTCCTTAAGTTCCTTGATCTGAGACTAAAACTCTATCAATTTCTTCACGTTTTCACAACTAGCTGAACAAATGAAAATAAATGACATTTCCACACATTGCCAGGACTACTTCCAACCTTCAATATGTTGCAGATGGCTAACTGCATTGCATCTGGGCACACAGACAGATACTTCATAACCTTGACAACGTCTCCACCACGACTTAGAATGTTAAACACTTATTGAACATCTATTATGAGCCAGACATTCGCCTGGACCCGGGATCTGCCTAGTAATGTGTGCACCTGCGCCTTCTACGCTGGCTCACTTCCCAGCTTCTTCTGTCTCAACTTCTCTGGACTACCGCGTGCCGGTGCCCAGTGGGCTGCTCTCCAAATGCAACTTAGTCATGCCGTTCCCTCCGTCCGAATGCTCTCCTGTCTCAGACTTTGCCTGTTGATGCGTTATTCTTGAAAGGCCAACTGAAGTGCCATCTTTTTCACGAAATCCTCCCTGGCCACTTGGAGCTGGAAGTGATTCTCCAATGCTGTCTTGTGCACCGTTAATCCCTCAGGGAGTTTTCTTCTGCGTGCAGCACTGCATTGCATTATAATAGATGTGCTGTTGCCAGATAAAGGCCCGGATCACTGTCTTTGCATTGTTTTGTACGTGCAAAGGAAGGTGCTCCGTGGTGGTAGTTGTATCACAGTAGGAGCTCAGTATTATTGAAGGAATGAATATTCCTGTGATGTCAGTGGCCTGTTTAATGCACACAGGGATTGTGGAAAAGAGTGAGCCACCGAAGTTACCTTAGTGTAGGACGATTTCTTGAATGTACCATTATTTTGTGTATATGTTAGTTTAAATTTTAAATATGTTAGCTTAATATGTTTACAGGATTCAGGATGCAAAATATACAAGAGTGTACATATAATGTTAAAAGATCTTCACCTCTTTTTCCCGCCCAGCATGCAGTTAACATTGCCATCTGTGCTGCTTGCTTTATTGTTAACTTTAACAATATATCTGGGAACTAATTATAATAGAATATTTAAAGATTACCTTCATTTTTCTTCCTGTTGCACATTACATGTTATTATTCGGTTGGCAAAGAAAGTTTGTTTAGTTTTTCCATGAGGCTCTAGTAGTGAAACAATTTTGTTAGATTGTATTATAACAGCTGTCATATCAGCATACATTTAAAAAATTGTAAAAATTGATGAATTTTTGTGCAGCCATTTTAATATTGAAGGTAGAAGAAGCTATGTAACATTTTTGGCATATTATGCTTTATTATTTCAAGAAAGGTAAAAACACAACTGAAACACAAAGATAAGATTTGTGCAGTGTACGGAGGAGGTGCTGTGACTGATGGAATGTGTCAAAAGTGGTTTGTGAAGTTTCTTGATACTATTGATATTTTGGCAAAATAATTCTTTGCTGTGGGGCTGTCTTATGCATTGGAAGATATTTAGCAGCACCCCTGGCCTATACCCACTAGAAGGCAATAACTGACAATCTTAAAATATCCAAGTCAATAAAGTTATTGGTGATGATGAAAAGTGTGTCTTTTATTTTATGGAAAAGTCTGACAGGCTCTTTGGCCAATCCGATACATTGTATGGACGCAGCCAGCGTTATTCAACCCACCCCCGCTTGGTAACCTGAGTTATTTACAACTATTTATTGTTACAGAAATGAATTTTTGGTTATTTGCAACACTAGAGGAGGAGTGGGAATAAAACTGAAAGGTGTAAGGTTCTAAACAAAGAGGAGAAAATTCTCTGAACATATAAACAATTTCAGTAAGTCCAGATTATTTGGTATAAATTTTTTTTTTTAGTAAAACACAAATTAAAATTTAAGTTTTAAAAAGCTACTTAAAAACCCATTTGGCACAAGACAAGTAGCTGTCAGTTACATTTGCTCTTTTGTTTCCTATTTAAATTGATATTTTATTTATAATTTCTGAGGATCCTATGGGCAAATAATCTTTGTAATGATTACTATCTGAAATCAAGTGCAGTAATTGTTTTGTGGTACTAATAAATTATATTCTTATCTGAGATCAAATTCAGGAATTGTTTTGTGATACTAATAAGCATTTAAGAGGGTAAAGACTTGCTTTCCCATCATTATTAATATTGATAATATTTTACTTACAATCTTTTTAATGCTGTCTCTGCTAATAGCATCAGCCTCATCACTTGTGGTGGATCTTTGCAGCTTAAGATAGGTTACAGTTATTCAGGATTGTCTTCTGAAAAATGTCATATAAAGACTTGCGTTCTGCATACGGACATGTTAGGTTATGTTAAATGTAACAGCTTCATCAGCAGTAACAATTATTTATTGAACAAATACTACATATTATAGAATGGGAAGTCACTGGTTTCTCCTATGAGTTTTAAGTACTGGTTCCTGATTCCCACCTCCCAGAGATTTAATTGATCAAAGAGGCAGCCTGGGTACTGGGAATTTTAGCAGGCTCTTCAGTGATTCCTTATTTGTAAGAAATTTTTTTAAAAAAGAGTTTTGGACCTCCAAAATGTTGCAAAGAACTCTTCCACTCTTATTACCCAGATTTCCAATTGTTAACATTTTACTGAATTTTCTCCCGTTGTGTTAATTTACGTGGTGTTTTTATGGCACATCCCATGTACTGCGGTGTGCCCCCCCCCAGGGAGGGACCCTATACTGCAGACACGCGCGTTTACAATGACTGCTCTGTAGCCTCCGTCCTTCACCTCCGTGCCTCACCTTCACCGCCCCCGCCTTGGTTCGTGAGACCGGCTCCCTGTCTCCTCTCCTGCCCCACTTGCTCTGTCAGCATCTCCATGCTGGGAGGGTGAGACAGAGGAAAGTGACAGTGACAGTGACAGTAAAGGACGGAAAGATTGTCTGTTAGCAGTGAGGGAGTAAGTATTACACAAAACCACCACGCAGTTCACACCCCCCATCAAATTTTACCACGTGCCCCAACAGTGTGTCTTTCCTTCCGGTCCAGGACCACACCCAGGAACGCGTGCTGGACTTAGTTGCCTTGCCCTCTAGTCTTCTTCAGTATGAAACCCAGTCCTTTCAGTTCAGTGCTTTCAGTCCTTCCCTGTTTCTCATGTCCTTGGCAGGCCTTTCATTCTGCAGGCCATCCGTCCGCCGGGATCACCAGAGCTTTCTCAGGGTCAGACCCAGGCCATGCCTTTGTGGTGGGAATGATGACATCATGCTCTAAAGCCTGTCAAATAAGGAAGCATGCGGTGTCCATCCATCTCTTCACTGGTGACGTCAACTAGGATCACCCGTTCGCATTAGTGAATGCAGACTTTGTCCACTCTGAAGTCACTGTTATCCCCTTTGTATTTAATTAGTATTTTGTTAGGAGATGTTCCCATATTATGCTAATATCCTGTTCATCAGATCTCCACACAGAAGCCCTAGCATTCGTGAAGGGCTCCTTCCTTTTTAGACTGCCACTGTGATAGTTGCCGGATGGTGACTATTTTCATGATCCCATCTCCATTTATTAGTTACCATTCTATTAAACAGAGCTTTCTTTTCACTTCTCTTCATCAATGTGTTTTTTTTTTTTTTTTTTTACTTATGTTGGTATGGATTTATGGATTCCCATTTTATTCGGTTGTAACCTGATGATCTCATTATTTTGAGTCTCAAATCGGCCCAAATTTGGCCCAGATTTATCCCTTTTAGGTTGACTTCAATGTCCTTTTGACGTGTTCCCATCATTCCTTGAGCATTTCTCTGCTTTCTGGCAAAGCAAGGTGTTCCGGGCTTGTCTTGTACTCCCCTGCCTGGCCCCGACCCTCGTTCTTTTGAGTGGATGCCGGCAGCTGGAGTCGCGTTCTGGGTCTCAGTTGTACATTGCTCCTGGGCCTTCTCGGCAGACAGCGTAGGGGTAGATGTGTGTGCATCCACACACACGTGTCTGTGCCTGCTATTTCTCCATCTCTCTGCGTCTGTGTAACTTTAGAAAAATGAATTTATTCTGATACTTCAAATTCTAACCCAAATCTCAGTATTCTTTCTAGCCTTCCCTCTTCTTAGAAGTTAGGAAAACTGGCTTTCATTATCCTCAATATATTAATTTTATGATCAATTAATTCATTGATTTTGCTCAGTGTAACCAGTATTCCAGCTGTGCAGGAGTCCTTTTTTCTCTGACACCTGCTCCTCCGATGCCCCTTTCCTTGGCTGCCAGGCACACTGCCCCCGAGGCCCCTGCATGGCACCGGCCCTGCCATGCCTGGCCCCGCTTCCTCGGGTTTTAGCATCTGCCTGCCAGGAGGGAGGTGCAGGGAAGGGAAAGGGAGAAGGTGTCAAAGGTGATTTAATGTGCTGCCACAGTTGAAAACCATTGTGTTATGTACATTAAGTCTTGTTAAGTATTTCAAACCACATCTTCTTTCCTCATGAAGTAGCTGAGATTTAAGAAAAATATATCTTTGTCGTCAGTTTCTCTTTTTATAATTTGTCCAATTCTCCCATAGGCGGAATAGAGGTAAATTCTTGTTAATTTTGAGACCATAGTGTGGTGTTGATAGCTGGACTTTATTCTAATGTTCTTAATTCCTTGGTGGTAGTAGGACATAGTTTCCAAATTGGCGTGATGGTAGCAGCCTGGTCTGTTAGGTATTTTGAGGGGGAGATTCTTTTCTTCAAATTTATGACTTTGAAAGGGCTCTACTGAGTTACACTTTTCTTTTAGGTTCTGAAATCTCTTATGCCAAGTCTGCTTCTGCATCTACAATACATTCAGAAGCACTGCTATCAAGACAGTCTCATGTCCCTTCTCCTTGGTGTTTAGAAAGGGCATTTAAAAGAGATCCGAAGTCTCCTAGCCTAGCCCCGCTCCCCTTAGGAAATCTGGAGGGGGAAGTGGTTGGGGGCCACTGGCCTTGGTTATAAAATCAAAGCCCCAACCCGACTGTAGTCAGAAGATTCTAGGAGTGATCTGAAGCTAAATTCCATTGCTGTGTGATTCGTGATGATCGAAGACTTCTCATCTGTTTTTCATTTTCTGAAGATTGTTAAGTTGGATGCTATTATCGACTGTGTTAGTTTTAAAAAATTAAAATATTAAAATACGTAGGCGTAGAGTTACCTGCGTATGTTGTGTTCAGGTTTTGCTCATGCGCTGGCGCAGGTTCATTCTGCAGAGGTGACGTGGCGTGAGTTTACCTTCCATAATTTTTTACACAGTGGAAAATACCTGAAGTCAGTGGGAGGGTCACGGAGAACCTTGAGTAAAATTTCACTTAAAAAATTGGATTAGGTATTTTGAATTCATACTGCTTTCAAATCTGGTTAATTTGGATTTTAAAATATGAAGCTTTGTAGTATTACTGACATGACTAAAGGTTAAATTCCGTAACCTTAAGATTCGATGTCGTTTTAAAAGATGAAGTTAAGAAAGCAAAAGCATAGAAATTAGTGTATAGTTTGAGAAAAAATACAGAAATATTCTTTATTCATATTTTGGGATTCTAAAAATTATGAACCATTGTCTGCTGTGCTGTAGATTTCTGTTCACTGTGTTTTCTCCATAATGAGGGTCTAATGGCCACGCCCCTCTGTCGCCTCAGTGTGCGCGTGCGTGTCGAGTGACACCTGCCAGGCAGAGCACCTGAGGAACACTGCGGTGACTGTGGAGTTAGTGTGCCTTCTGGGCCAGAATACCACGGGCCCATTCATGGGTATATTCGACTAGAAGGATATAAACATCCCAGTAGCTTATAAAGCATATTAGGATAGTGTTAAAGCACAAAATTAATAATTTTTTCTCAAATTGTCTGCATGAATTATACTCTCTAAAAGAGCTTCAACAAAAGGTTATTCCATTGTGTGTGTGTGTGTGTGTAATTTTGGAAAGTCTGTTTGCTAATAGGGATATTCCATTTTAAAAACCTGAATGAAATAAATCTTTTTAGAAGAATTTTCACAGTTTTCCACTAATGATAAAGAATAAAGTTAAATACAAGACTTTTCACTAAAAATGGAAAGAATTGTATTGTCCTTTAGTTCTCACCTTAGAAATATGAAACCAGAAGTCAGCTAAGTCTCCATAGCAATCATTTCTATTTATAAGATGAATAACATTTCACTCCGGATGTTGGGAAAGTTCTTGAAACATAAAAGAATTCCCCCAAAACATCGGATGTTTTGACTGAACATTTGGTCATTGATTATTCTGCGTTGAGAAGGTATGGCACAGCTGCTAATCACTTTCACAGGTTTCTGAAGTCCTTGTCCGTGGAGGCACAGGAAAGGGCTGTTTTGTTGATTGTGCTGCAGTTTCACATGGTTCACCCTAATAAATATGTAATAAACTGTCACGAGAAAGTAAAGGGTATTTTATAACAATCTGGTGAGAAGATGGAGAAAATATTGAGTTCTGATTGATAACCTTCAGTCAACATGTAGCAAATTTGTATTAGGTGAGTTTTTATGCGTTTGTTTTCATTAACTTTCCTGAAAATTCAGATTGTTTAAGAAAAAAATTTTTGTACAGTATTTTGAGTAGTGCCTGCTATACTGTAGGCATTCAGTAAGTATTGGTTGAATAAATAAAACATTTTTATTTGTAGTTGGTTTTGAAAATTCAGTTTCCGTTTTACTTAGAAGAACAGTTTTTTGTCCCATAACTTGGAGCACCTGACCACCAACTGATATGTTTCTGCCCTGAAGTTTTGCCTTTTGCAGAATGTCATACAATGTTGTCTTTTGTGTCTTCTTTTACTTAAATCTTTTGAGATTCATCTACGTTATTGGTGTGTCAGTAGTGTATTGTCTTGGTCCTGAGTAGTAACCTGTTGTATTGGTGGATATACTAATTTTTCTGTTGTGCGCGCACCCATTGATGGGTGTTTGCGTTACATGGCTGTTACATGGCTGTTACATATGGAGGTGCTGCAAGTCCGTGGGTCTTTGTGTGGGCGTATATTTTTATTTCTCTTGTGTAAGTCCCTTGGAGTCGAATTGCTGGCGCGTAGGGTAAGTGCATGTCTCACTTTAGCGAAGTTGCCACCTTGCTCTTCAAAGTGTCCGTGCACTTTGGGTTCCCACCAGCAGGGTGTGAGAGCTGCGCTTGCTTCACGTTCTTCCAGCATTTCATACTGTTGTCTTATCCACGTTCGCCTCTCTGGGGATTCACAGTCGCTTGTCCATATGGATTTATTTACGTTTTTCTGATGACCGTGTTGAATAGTTAGTTGTTCATGTGTCTGTGGATGATTCATGTGGCTTCCTTTGTTAAGTCTGTTTAAGATTTTGCTAGTTTTTTATTGGGCCGTCTGTTTAGTAGTAAGAGTTCTACTTGCAGGTTCCTTCATTGGATAGGTGTTCTAAATAGTTCTTCGCAGTCTGTTACGTTTGTTGCTTTGTTCTGCATTTAGGTATTTTCAGTTGACTTTTTTTTATATCTTTTTCCTCTTGCTGGTAAATCCCCCTGCCATTAAAAGTACACGTTGATCATTTTTTCAATTAGACCCTTATCATATTTATAACTATTTTTTATAACTGTTTTAAATGTCCTGTTTGCAATATCCAGGCCACCTCGGAGTCTGATTCTGTTGGCTATGTCATCTGTTAGCAGTAGCTTTTTTTTTTTTCATTTTGTGTCTTAATAATTTTTAAATTGAATGTCAGGTATTGAGTGCTAAATAACAATAGGGTCTGAGGCAAACAATCTTAATACCCATAAACAGTCAGGTTTCTTTTTCCTTCGGCCCCCGCTGTAGGTGATTGTGTCAACCGTGTCAGCAGTTGAGCTAAATCTGAATTTTGTTGTTGTGTTAGTTGTATGCTCTGTCTGTACGACAGAGTCTTCTGGTTTCTCCAGTGGTGGGCTGCTGCCGTCTCGATCATGGAGTGCAGGAAGGCTTTCTCCAAGTTCCTGACCCAGTCTCAGTTTCTAGGTGCTGCTGCTACTTGGGCCCCAGGGCTGTCTCTGTGTTCTCACCTCTGACCCAGCGGTAGGCGATGCTGCTTGTTCTTTGGTGCAAGGTTCGCGGTGGGTAGAGGGTGAGTTGCTGTTCTCCCTTCTCCCCCAGCCTCAGTTTTAGGCAGGCTCTGTGTGCGTGAGGAAAGGGGCTTTCTCAGTGTTCCTGCCTCTCTCATAATTAACTCATTTTTGAAATTTGTATGATGGATTTTCATAGTATCTTGTTCCTTCAACATACTTTTGTTAACTTCTTCTACATCTTTAAGCATAAATGTTCTGTACCGTATTATAATATCTGCATGATTGTGGTGGGCTTCCTCTGTAGCTTGTTTCTGTCGACTCTCACTGCTTGTAGCTTTTCCCTTCACATCTTCAGTGATTTTTTTTTTTTTTACTGTGAGTTCATGTTCATTGAAGTTTTATCCATGAAATTTCTTTGAAAATTGTTTAAATTGCTTTGCTCCAGAGAGTCTGGGAGGTCAGCTTGGCCTGGGACTGCTTTACACTTGGTTGGTTTTGTTTGTGACTTCTGTCACCAAGAGTGTGTGACGCAGACGTGTGTGTAGGAATTCTTAGGGGAGGCTGTTTCTCCCCCTCGTTTACCCAGGCAAAGCCGGCACTCATCTGCTTGCTGATCACTAAGGGGAAGTTTTATTTTGTTTTAGCCTCTGGGGCTTCATGTGAGTGTTCCTGATGTGAACTCTATTTTCTCGTCTCTGAACACGGTTTGTTAAAAATTTAGGTTATAGGCCACCAGGTAACAATACGTGTTTCTGTGGCAGATGTTGAGTCCAACCTTCACTTACCATTTTAATTCTGTCTTATTTCTGATCTTGAAGGACTTTCCTCTTTTGCCAGAACACCTTTCTGTATCTTCCTAAGCATTTTAAGTTGTTTTCTACTCAAATGACTTTATTTGAATATTCAGTTTACCCTGTGCTGGAAGGACAAGTTCTGTATGCTGTCTTCTCATACCTCTGGTGCAGCAGTTAATACACTTTTTTTTTTCTTCAGCTAAAACTAGAATTCTAGTAAGTTGCTGGATATGACATTTTAGTTTTTCAGTCCCTGGCCAAGGCCAGAGAAGGTGGGAGGAGGTAGTGTGCAGAGCTTGATCTTATCATTCAAGTATATGTTCAAATATATTTGAGCTGGGAATATGTCACCAAGCATTTATAAGCTGCATGACCTTGGGCAAATTAGCTAGTTTTTTAGTTCCTTCCCTCATCTGTTAAATGGAATAGTGATTGATGCCTATCTTCTACAAGACTAAATAAATAAAGCAATTTACAAAAACCCTCCTACCTGACATGCCATGTAGTAGGCATTAAAATGTTAATACCAAACTCTTCCTCTCTTAAATACCTGAAGAATGATCTGGTATACACTTGTTTTTCTCCTGAGTTTTCCCTTGAGAGGGATTTTAAATAAGGTGGTAAAAATAGCTCAACCACTTGTTTCTGTTTAACCTGTTGTGTCTGTTTAATATTTAAACTCTTTTGACAAGTATATTGCAAGTGATGGCTTATTCTGGCATTTCAATAATGAACAAGATAAGAGAGGTTCCCACTTGGGCTAGATGGAAAACTCTCAGTTCATTGCAGCTTGACAGTTTCAGGGAAGGCACCAAGCTAGAATTGTGTTTTCTGGCTAATTACAGTGACTTTTGTATCTCTGTGGATTGTAAACAGGATACAAAAGAAATGACTCGCTTATTCTCCTAGGCCTTTTAGTCATTCTTTAACTCATAATGAGTGACAGTTTCTTGTTAGCTATGATGCTTCTTCACCAAACTTGGTATTATGAGAGTGTAGTAGTGACGACGTAATGCATTTGAGGGAATTCTGTGAAGTCAGTTTTCATTTGGTCACTAATCACAAACAACTAACAAACAGAACCGAGGCAGACTTACAGAGAGAGAGCAGGATGACAGCTAAGGGGCGAGAGTTGTAGGTGGGGGGACTGAGCAAAAAGGTAAAAGGACTCGTGGACGTGGACAACAGTGTGGGGATTGCGGGGGTTGGGGTGTGAGAGGACTAAATGGTAATGGAAAAAATACAATAAAAAATTTTATCATAAAGTGGAATTCTCTAATATTCCAATTGTACAAAGTAGTTTTAACTTGTCTATTCAAGATTTTTTCTTTTAAAAATCAGCTGTGTTGTCAAGTATCAAAAAATTTTTAGTAATCTTTTTTGGGTGGGTGTGGCAACTCCTTTTTCTAGATTCTTGTGAAGTGAGTAAAAAAACACTGAAATTGGATAAAGTCAAGGAAGACAGAGTAGAGGTGGGGGGGAAGAAGTAAGTCTGACCATCGTCATCAGTCCTTACAGTATCAAATTCACCTTTTAATGCAATGAAAGTGTTCAGTTGGGCCTTTTTACTTTGCATTTGCGGGGATGGAGTGTTAGAGAGCGGACTTACATTTATGAGAACTTACGAGTATAACTAGTTAATGGCAAAGCCGGGACTGAAGAATGCTCTGACAGCCACGTGATGCTAAGTTCGTTAATCTTGCTAAACTTCCTTTTCAAGTGTCCAGGGGGACCATGCCTGCTTTACAAGGTTGTGTAGATGAAGCGGAGATCATGTATACGTGTTCATGAAGTGCTGATGTATGCCAGGTGCTCAGTATTTTTCTTCTTTGTCTTGTCTTAGCTTACTGTAAATTACTGTATTTTGCTGTGTATAAGGTACACTTTTTTGCCCAAATTTTTGAGGGAACAATAAGGATGCACATTATACATAGGTAGTACTAATTCTCTATCTATATAAATGTTTTCAATTCTTTTATTTATGCTTATGTATTAAAAGTGTAACTCTAGAAAGCAATAATGATATCCGTATGTAAAATAATACCCTAAAATATGATAACTGGTTTTGTTTCTAAATAGAAATAAATAAAAAATTGAATTAAAAAAATTAAAAGTGTTTTTCCCCTGAAAGTTTGGGCCAAAAACATGGGAGTGCATTATATGCAGCAAAATACAGTACTTTTTTGAGAACATAATAAATAAAATAGTTGGCAGTAAACACAGAATTATTTTATCATCTTTCACTTTTTTAACAAAATATACAGAGTGCAGACGAGCAGGAAAATTTCTTTTGGAAGGTTCCCTGAATCCTTTGAACTTGAAAACAATGGGAGATTCACATCAGCTGTAGATGCCCTGGTATCAGTGCATTGTTGCTTTGGGTCAGGTGCACCCGTGTATACAAAAAGCAGCCTTGAAGGATTTTTCTTGTCTTTTCTCTTAGGAATTCCTCTTGTGCGAGCTTTTAATCCTCATCGAATGACCTTATAAGAGAAAGGGAAAATATCAATAAAGTCTAAAACTTACACTTTCTACTCAGTTTGTTTTCAGATGAATTCACAGCATTCTGAATCACCTTTCGGTCTGACCCTGGTGGCAAAAAAATGTCAAAATTTTGCTTTGGCACCGTGACCAGTTGGTATCCCAGTAGTCACATTTGAGCTTTACAGTGTGCCTTTTTACAAAACACGTGGCCCAAAGATTGCATCACATGGTTGGAGTATGTAACTCACAGTCTCTTATTTGGGAAAACTCAGTGTTACTGATGACGTTGAGTTCCGGTGTTTGTCACCACATTCATCGAAAGCACTTTCCTTCGGGCTGGTTGCGGTGTGCCAACCAGAGCCCAGCATCCTGTAAAACAAGATTTCTCTTCCTCTCGGAAACTGGTGGTGTGTACCTAGTTCAGCATTTTTCCTGATCAGAGTAAGAAGAATTTAGAAACTGAACACTTGGGACAAGCCTTGGGCTCACTTAGCTATTTCCTTTTTTCTTTACGGTAACAATGGGCTTGAAGAACAGATAATGTCCAGATGTTTGCTTGAGGGAGTAATAAACCTTTGTCTTGCAGTTTGTAAGGATTGTGATATTTTTGTATAGTGAAGGCCAAGCTGATAGCATGCACGGTAAGCAAAACTACTTGTCTTAGAATATTCATTGGGTTATATGTTAAAACTTCATCTGCTAAAAATGAGTAATAAAATACAGTTTCCCAAGCAGTGTATATGAATATGTAATTAAAATGCTTGTGCTGCTAAATGAAAACTCTTTTCTAATATAGTATTTTTTAAAAGTTTATTTTATTTTTAGACAGAGGGGAAGGGAGGGAGAAAGAGAGGTAGAGAAACATCAATGTGTGGTTGCCTCTCATGCGCCCCCCACTGGGGACCTGGCCCACAACCCAGGCATGTGCCCTGACTGGGAATCAAACTGGCGACACTTTGGTTCACAGGCTGGCACTCAGTCCACTGAGCCACACCACCCAGAGCTCTAATATAGTAGTTTTAATATTATCAACACTAAAATAGCACTTGCCACCTAATAAACTCTCTGTAATTATTGGTTGAATAAATAATTCAACCAATTATTTATTTCATTGAATTATTTACTCCTAGTTCATGAATTATTGTGAATAAGGAATAAATAATTCAACCGATATCATCAGGAGAGTTGATACTGAGAATTTTAGTTTGTAGTTGGTTTTGAAAACACAGTTTATAAGTTTTAATTAAAAGCACAATTTGAGCTAAGACTTGAAGCGTGGCCTGTGGTTTGTTAGCATTCATTACTAGCTCTCCAGAGAAGAGCCAAGGAGAGGAAGATGTAAAGAGGTTGGCTCCACAGGGAAGGATTCCTTCTCCGCCTGCGGCTTCAAGGAAGGGGGAACGTTTTCACCATCAGTCAGTCAGGCTTTGACCAACATAGGGTTAGCTCTTGTTGTGAAGCCGTGTTGACAGAAAGCCTTCCGTCTATGCATCAACCACAGCACCCCACACCTGTCACCATCTTCGTCACCCTGCCTGTCCTTCCGGAAGTGGATGCACAGCTTTAGCTGTGGCTAAATATGACCCGGTACAATGTGTGCATTAGGTGGAACCTGGGGAGTGGGGGGCATCAGGAAGCTCAGTATGGCAACTGAGAACCTGTGGCTTCCAGACATCTTCAGGGAGTTCATGGACATGGACCAGGCACCTACAGGTCCAGTGGCTTATATCAACAGTGACCCTCATATCAGACATGACGATAATCCAGTGAGGGTAGTCAGCACCTGTCTGTAACCTGGACATCTTCTGCTTCCCCTTTGATGACCAGGACTATGTGCTTACCTTTGGTTCTTTCATATAAGCAGGTGGCTCTTGGGCATAGGCTCAGCTTATACCTGATGACCCTTCTAGCGCCCAGTGGCTTTCTGGTGGTCATCCAGTTCTTCAACTCCCACCTGTTGTCAGAAAGTGAGAATCATGTCCAATTCAAGATGACAGTTCTGCTGGGCTAGACTGTATTTCTCCTCATGGTGAATGACTGATTCCCAGCCACTGTTCCCTCTCAACCCTCTTATTAGTGTTTACTCTGCCTCGTGTCTGTCTTAGATAGTGGTCTTCCTGCTGGAGACCATTGTCATCATTTACCTGTTTTACCTGGCCATCACCAGCCCAAGGAAGTGCTGCCCCAGTGCACTCCAGAGGGGAAATAAGGGTGTGGAGTCTGACCCCCTACTTGCCTGGCCTGGAGGGGCCGGTGTGGGTGGTGGAGAAAGTACCTGGCACCAGGAAGGCAGAGTTAAGTGGACGCGCTGGATCAACAAGGGCCTGCAGGAACATGGGACTCAGAAGCAGCTCTTGATGGGCTTATGGGTGCAGTTCAGCCTCGTGATGGACACCCTCCTCTTCTATCTCTGCCTGCCCTTCACCATGACCATGGCCATTGTCCTCTGGAGTACCTCAGCAGATGTCCACTCGCAAACCCCAGTCTGGAGCTCCTGTTACCTCTGGAAACCAGTCAGGCTCTCATGCCCATTCAGATCCCAGCCTCACAGTCTGGGCAGCCACTTCGTTTCCAGCCCTCTGTGCAGACCTGGCTAGATTCCTGTGTCCTCCAAAGGTTACGTCCTTGCGCACACGCCATCAGTTCCCCTCAGTCCTTCTGTGAGTTCTGCCGAACTTCTCAGGATGCATGTTCCTGAAACACTTCCTTGAATGACCCACCCCCAATTAACCCCTTTGCAGGAAAGAAAAAAAAAAAAAGGACAATTTGACTTTATGTTTTGGAGATAAATTTTAAGTAAAATTTAAACCTTTAGTACATACTTTTTTATCCTCACCTACAGATATATTTATTGATTTTTAGAGAGAGAGGGAGGGGGAGAGAGAGGGAAGAATGTTGATGTGGGAGAGGAACATCCATCAGTTGCCTCCCATATGTGCCCCGACTGGGGATTGACCTGCATCCCAGGAATATGCCCTGACTGGGGATTGAACCCACAACCTCTTGGTTTACAGGATGATGCTCCAACTAACTGAGCCACCTGGCTAGGGCTAAACCTTTAAGATTTTTATAGTTTGTAATTTTTATAAAGAAACACCTAGGGGATTTTCTTTAAGTAAAAAATATGTTTGATCATGAAAATTAAGGATATAAACAGTTTTCCTAGGGAAATATTTAAATATACATTAATGAGTAACATAATGAGATATTTGGTATGCAAGTGACAATTATCTACTTATTAAATAGGTTCTAAACAGCTCCCAGCGTACAAAAATAGGAAAACAGTACCCTTTAAAAATGTTCTATAATTTAGAATTATATTTCCTGTATTAGCTAGAACTCTCCCCATCTTATTCCCGCCCTCCCACCCCCAAATTATCATGGTTACATTGCTTAAAATGTGTTAAACTATTTCTATTTAACTCTTTTTCTTCAAAGTACATGGCTCTGGATAATGATTTCAGTTTTAAAATTTTAGTTTTCTTTGCGACTGAATTGGTTACAAATCTCTTAGTAGGAAGCATTCATGGATTCGCAATAGAAGTGAGGATGTGAGGGGAAAGAAGGAGGAAGGGACCATTCCAGGTTACGGCCGTCATCTCCGTGATCCCAGTCGGAACTGCAGACACCACAGTGCAGTCAGCGGGATGGAAGAAGGGACAGAAGACATTCACCAGCTGATGATGCGATTTCCTAGAATGTAACATTTCTCGGGGGAAAACCTAGTTACCTGGCCGCACCTATCTCCAAGGAAGCCAGAGTACTTATTTTAGGTGTCCACGTGCCCAGCTAAAAATTGGAGATTCTACTTGGGAGAATGTGGACGTTGAGGCAGGCTATTCCTGACTGTCATACCCCCTTGACACCACGTTTCCCTGCCAGCCACTGCCTTCTTTTTCTGCCTCCCTGATAGAGTCAAAACTTCTGGAAAGAGTTGTCTACTGATGACATTTTATTTCTTCAAACCTCCTTCTCTTATCCTCTCAGTCCAGCTCCTGTGCTTTCCCTCCACTTACATGGCAGTGTCAGGGTTACCCATGACCTCGATGTTTCAGAATTCCAAGGGATTCTTTCGGGTCTTCATCTGATTTGATTTCTCAGTGGCTTTCAGAGTTTTCCTTTTCTCCTTGAGGAAGTCCCCTGGACGAGGATCAGCCTTGAGTTTTGGGTTTGTCTTCTATGACTTTATCATCATCCACCACCATTCTGGAAGCTGTTTCCTTTCCTATTATATTTTTTTTTACCATCTCCTATTTTATTCCATGCCTAAATATTGGAATTTCTAAGTTTTTTGTTTTTTCTAAAATTGCGGTAATAAATATGTAACAAAATTTACCATTTAACTGTATTTAAGTGGCATTAAGTGCATACACAGTTGTGTGGCCGTCACCCCCGTGGTGTCCAGAACTTTGTCAAGTTTACAAGGTGAAACTCCGTGACTGTTAAACAACACCTGCGCCCCTATCCCAGCCCCTTACAACGGCCATTCCCCCCTGTCTCTGAATTCTCACGGTCAGTTTCCCATCTGCGTGGGGAGCACCTTTGTCTTCATGTCCTTCCTAGGGGAAGGCCTCCGTTTCCATGACGCTAAATATCATCGATGTAGCTCCAAATTTATATTTCTGATTAGATTATTTTCCCTCTGGTCCCTGGGTTCTTAAAACCTTAGCTTGATGTTCCCACTTGGATGGAAGTCCACTTCGATGGCCTACAGACTTTAAAATTATAACTTATCTAAAGCTTAACTCTTCTTTTCTCAGCCTCATTTGTTCTCCTTCCTCCTTCCAGTCTCACTGATGGCAGCGGCCGTCCAGGTATTCAGACCAGCAACTTGGCCGATAACTTGATCACTCCCTTCCCTCCCGCTTCCTCAGTCAAACCCATCCGTCTTCAGTTCTGCCCTAGGCGTGTCCTGATTCGATTCCCTCTCCTTCGTCTCTGCCGCCCTGACCCTTCTCCACACTCCCGTCTTCTCTCGCCTGACAGTTGCACTGCCCTCCTGAGTCCTCTCTCTGTTCCCAGCCCTGCTCCCTTCAATGCAATCTTCAAAACACAAATACAGTCATGTTTCTTTGATCCTTTGTACCCTTCTTTGCCTTCCTAGTGCTCTTAGGCTAAGATCCAATGTCCTTCTCCTGGCTCCGCAGGCTTTGTATGACTTGGTCCTTCCTTTCTTCCCCACCTCACCTGTTGCCGCTTGCTCCTGCTAGTCTGACCTTTTTCTGGATCCTTTAACACCGATGCCCTCACGCTTCGGGGCCTCCTTGCTCTTTTGGACTCTCTGCCTGCGGCGTTCTTGGCATCCTTCACACCTTGATGCAGCTGCCCCTTCTTCACAGAGATCATCCGGCCCAGCGTCAAGCGCAACCTGTCTTTGTTATGACTCAGAACATCCTGCTTTCTTCTAATTCCTCCCCCACTTTTAAAAAATTTCTTCCCCCCTTCCTTTCCCCCAGTAGTTTATTTACTTTTTTATTTGTTTGCTTTTCCCTGTATGTTGTAGATGTCACCAGGGACTGTTTTACCTAGCCGATGTTTAACTCAATGACTGGCACATACTTGGCATGCAGCGAGTCATTGTAAATGGAACTGACCCCTCTCCCTGGAGTAATTTGTGTTCCCTCTGCAGTAACTACACTTCATATCGCAGCTCCCCTTTTCAAGGTAGCTGTCCCTGATGAACAGACAGATACAGGGCTTCTCTCTGTTAGACGATACTGCAACTTGTAAGTTTCTTTCATGAGACTCTAATGCTTTGTAATTATGCGTTAGTAAAGGTCCTTGGGTTGACTGCTTCCCTGACTCTACTGTCAGCCTGGTGAGAGCAGGGGCCGTGGCTGTGTTTGCCCATCACTGTTTCCCACTGGTTGAGCGTGGTGTCTCCTCCTCATCTTGTTTTGTAAGTGAATGCACAGTGGTAGAAATATGCCCCGCTGACTGGACGCATTTCATGACAGGATAATTATGTGCCATGTGATCAGGTATGGATAGGTGTTGGAAATTGAGGATGTACTAAGAGAATCTTATTTTCTTTTTTGAAGCAGAATTGGATCCTCCTTTGGATGTTAAGAACATAAACATTCATAAGGGAAAACTATTTTGAAACTTTAAGAATCACATGAAAACATCTGAAATGTTGCCAAACCCAATTCTGCACTACAGCACATTAATGAAATCCTTGTAGAATACATCTGCATGCCTGTCTTTCTGAGTCTCCTTTGTGACCTCAATAGTGCACTTAAGTCCCCAGAGTAGCTTCTTTGGAAACTTTCATAATCAATTAAATTCACTTTTGAAATATATACATTTTTTGAATATTACTCATAACTTTTTATGGGCTCCACATTTTTTCCTATATCAGAGAGATTTAGAATTGCCCTTCCAGTAAAGTACATTTAGAGTACAGTAGATATGGCCTACCATGCTGGAGCAGATTCAACAGGGTCACACTTTAGTTTCTGGCATCCTCTTGGGAGGAATCATTTTCAGCATTAATTCAGGAAAGTGCAGTGGTTCTTAAATTTTTACCCTGTGTAAGGGAATTTACACATGACCTTGTGTTGGGCTTGGTTGGCCTTAGTTCCCAGCTGCCGTTAGCCTTGGGCCTCCCCACTAAATACCCCAGATTCAAAGTCAAGTGCTGGGCTAGGCAGTGCCTCGTTTCTTCTTCCTGGTAGGATCAAAGGCCAGCTAGTTATAAAATGCCTGGGGCACAAGATTTCCTGATTCTGGTAGAAGCGCCTTGTACTCACTCTTTTAAAAGTATTACTACATTCCTGTTTTTTTTTTTTTTCTTTTAACCAATCTCAGGTAAACAAAGTAAACGAATAAGTTGGGTGTTGTATTTGGCATGCAAGTGTTTTTCGTTTGGGCCATGTTGTATTCATCTGACTAGTGATTTTGAAATAAATTTATTTAGCTGCCAACATTTTAAAATTAAGGAGATTTTACATACCAATCTGATTTGGTAGCTCATCTTGAAAAATGCGAAAGGCTGGCTCCTTTGGGCCCGCTTCCACGCAGGCTGTTGGAGCCAGGGAGAGCAGCCGGGGCCGGGACAGGCGCCCTCCTGCTGCCTGCGCCCCCACCTCTCCCTGTTATTCCCCTGACACTGAGGTCAAGTGTCAGTTAGCATTTATCCCTGTTGTTGTACTGTTGGTTCTCTCAGTACCCCTGAGAAAATAATGCTTGTACCCCTGTATATCAGTCAAGGGGAAATATGAGTGAGCGGGGCGGTGAATTCCAAGAAAATGAGAGGTGTATTTACTTGGGAAATAAATAAATTTTTTATCTCCATTTTTCCTTTTGTGGAATGTGTACTTGAATTAAAAACATACACTGTGCCCATTCCTAAGTGTTCCTTGCCTGGCTCCTATAAACATATGAGTCAGGGACGCTTGATTTAGGTGCATGCTCCTATAAAAAGACAGTGAGTCTTCCTTTGGGTACCTCAAAGGACAGGAGATTGTTCTCCTGGGAGCTTATAATTATCTTGCAAATGAAATGCCCAAGCATCTTCTCTCTGACTTGTCAAGATGGTAGCTGTCTTCGACTTTCCCAGTAATTAGGCCTTGCAGACTTTGCCTTCAAGGATTGTATATTCTAGAAGAGGGATTGATCCAGTTCAAAAATAGTAATATAACGTAGCTGGTGTAAGAAAGACAGTGTAATAACTCTGAGAAGGGAAAGATTACATTAGATCAAGGGGATCTTGAAGTCACTTTTACGGTTGGTATTAAACAACAGGTAGAAATTCAGCTTCGGGAGACAATGGGAAACTAGGACAACTTGAATTGGAAAAGAGGTGGAGATTGAACGTGGACAGGACAGTGGATAGTGATGTAGGTCCAAGTAGAGGACAGTGATGTAGATGCAAGTAGGGGAGGCTGAGGAAAAGTAAAGCTGGAAAGGTAAGCTGTGGCCTGATTATGGACAGTCTTAAGTGTTAGGCCAAGAAATTCATGCCTAACTTAATAGATAATGAATAAGCACTGGCAGACTTTTGAATGAGGGGTGGGAAACATCAGAGCTCATGGCTGGAAGGGGAAAAGCTGAAAGTGCTCCCAAGTGGTAATTACCTGGAAAAAGCTTGTTCTAGATTCTGGACACCGTTTTGGAGAGACAGTCACTAGGTCTGTGTAACTTACGGGAAATAGCGGTGTCGGGGGTGAGGAGTGATGAGGGAGGAGCTGTAGGAGAGGGAAGGAGACAAGGTTTTGCACACAGACATTGGAGAAAAGTGTGGAAGTCAGGAGGGGACCTGGCTTGGAAGGTGTATCCAGTAGACTGTTTTTTGTTTCAACTAACGGGCTGTCTTCATCCTTATGAGCATGTATTGGCTCACATTACTGAAGAGTGCGGAGGTAAGTGAGCTTCAGGAATAGTTGGTTAGGAAGCTTCAAGATGTCCTTGAGGACCCACATGTTCCCCCACTCAGCCCTGCCTGCCACATTGATGGCTTTCTCTTTGAGCTAATTTTCCTTGTTACAGAACCCCTCCACCCACCTGTGGGTCTTGTTACTCTCAGTTCTTAACACCCACCACCATAGTAAAACTGTGGCTCTCAATTTCAGAGTTTGGTAAAAATGAAAAGAACTATTTATTCAAAAATTATGCAGGTTTAGAATAATGGCAGACTGTCCCTGTTAAATCCCTAAGTCCCTTTAAAACACCCATAAACACACATGCACAATCTCACCTCCCCTTGCCAAACCAGGCCAGTCGGGGTACCATATCTCAGGAAAAGAAAATAGAAGTCTGTAGCTCAGGGAGGCTCCCATTCTTAATCCAAAACCGCATGGCACTTCCTCTTGGCGGGCCAGTGGGAGTCCTTCTGCATTCTTTCAAACCACGTGGCCAAGAGACGTGGCTCTGCGTGGCTGCTACATACTGCTTTCCTGCTTTATAAGCCACATGGTCGAGAAAGCCCTGTCTCCTCTCCCAAACCACTTGGTTAAGCCCCAGTATGGCTGCCGTGCCTGGGTTTAAATCCTGGCGCAGATGTTCCTCCATAACCCCATTTCTGACTCCTCCCACACTGGGTTACACCTGCCAGTAGTGTGGTTTCTTCTGCCTGTCTCGGCTGACATTGTTAGTCTGGGCAAGCAGGGTCCCGTGATGCAGAAGCCACCTCCATGCCACTCATGCAGGCTCAGGAAGCCCCTCTGGCTACATCATGTCCTGGGTTAGAGTCAGGCCCATCTTCCTGGCTCCAAGTGTGGGCACAGCTTTTTAACCTTATTTTAAAACACTGGCCAAGTTCTTCAGATCTGCAAAGTAGCGTTCAATGGCCCTGCTCCGCTTCTTTCATCCCCAAGTGACAGCTGTGGGGGGTTTTTCCTTTTGGGGGATCTCCAGCTTAGCACCCTGTTACGTCCTCACGGTCGCAGGAGGCAGCCTGAAGCTTCAGGGCTCCGTGTTCTCACCTTTTCTCACATCTAGTGGGAGAGAGAAAACCTTTTCAGAAATTTTCCTATAAAAGCCAGAAAGCGTCATTCTCAAAGGCTTCCATCACACGTCTTCTCATCTGTCTTTAGTCCAAGTTGGATCACATGCCTGCCTGTTTTTATTAATTGTGGTAAAAAATACACATAACATAAAATTTACTGTCTTAACTATTTTTAAGTGTAAAGTTCAAATTATACCATGATAGTTCAAGTTTAATAAATCTCTTTATAACTACCCATGATAGAAATCTGGTTAATTCTTGTGAGGGATTAGAATAAAGTGATTCTTTGAGCAACAAATAATCTTAAGAATTATAGATCCTTGTGTTCTTGGGGAGTGAAGAAACTGGTTCTTCACTAACACTATAGGTCATGACCGATACCCACCCACACCCCATGAAAACTCCCCTTGGTTTGGAGCACGGGCCAAAAAGTTGGGTTCATGCTTTCTTTGGCCCACATGATTTTTTTTTTTTTTTTTTACATAAATGAAATAGGCGCCAACATTTAAAAATCAGGAGACTTAACATAAAAATGTGGCTCATCTTTTAAAATGGAGAGGTGTGGCCCCCTGCGCTGGTGCCAGCCACAGGCTGGAGCAGAAATGCCGGAACTTGCGTCCTGCTATCAAAGGCCCAGCCAGCCACTCACTGGACTAACCCCACCACTTCACACAGTTGGGTTGGAGGGTGTCTTTCTCCTTTATAATGCAAATACACCCTGGGAAAATGAATCTTGTCAATGACTTAGAATTTACTCTCATTTAATGAATGTTTACTCAGTTAATTTTTTCTGATAAAGACTCCTTTTGAATGCGTTAAAGGAGACTTTGTAGATCAGGAGTGTCAAACTCATTTTCACGGGCAGGGGCCACATCAGCCTCCTGACTGCCGTCAAAGGGCCAAAATAATTTTAGGAGTGTATAAATGTAACTACTCCTTAACTGTTAAGGAGTTGAAATTACATTCGGCCCTTTGAAGGCAACCGCAAGGCTGATGTGGCTCCTGGTAAAAACGAGTTTGACGCCCCCGCTCTGGATGGAGGGGCTGTGAACTGTGACGCTCCAAGAGCCATGCAATTGCGAGTCTTAGTGCTGGTTGCTCTCCTGTGCCCTGCACGTTGTCTGTTGTCTCCTTCGTCACTGTTACTTATGTTCACCATTCTTACCAAGACCCGAAGTGCTGGATTCTAATATTTGAAAATGAACAAGATCCATTCGTTGGCCATCAGGAGCCCAACTCATTGGTGGGATTGGTTAAAAAGAAAATTAAACAGTGTAATGTTGCCACTGCATAATGAGAACAGGGAGGGGAGAGAGAAGAGAGGTGACCATGAGCAGGAGAGTTGATGGAGTTTTCACCGTGGAGAGCACATCTAAACTAGGTTTTGTTTGATAAGCAGTTCTCTGAACTTTTTGAAATAAATTAGCTAAGCTTGCCTATAGTGTGGAACAGTTTGAAATTCCTTATTAGTGATTCTCAGGGGAGTGTAAAAGGCAGCCCTCACCTTGCTCGGCAGCGTGGGGCCATAAGGACAACCGTGCAGGCGGAAACTGCGCCAAGTGCTCATTGTAGTCAATGGGAAGATAGAACGATCTGCAACATTTAAAAATTTTGTCAAAACATTGAAAATTCTTCTTGTTATCAGTCATAAATATATAGGGATGTGAAAAAATAGTGCAACTAATATTTAGTGCACTGTATTTAAACATCAGAAATATGGAGAATGAATGTGTTTCATTTCTTCGTTAAAAACTTGTCAAGGGTAGCTGGAGCCGTGCTGGCCTTTCGGGTTGTATAAGCCCAGCATGGAGGGCGCGTCTTCCCTGTGCCTTGGTGAACTGCCATCATCATAAGTCTGGTGTACTTTCAAAGTTGTGAAATACGTCCCAGAGGTCTCTTTAATGTGAAGTTTTTCCCCCAGCATCAGTCCCTCTGGGATGCACAACTGCTTTTGTTACTGATGTTGGTGAGTTTGCCTTCACCAAGCTTCCTCTGGCTGCATACAAGCCTCTCAAACAGCGAGTGTCAGCGTTCCCACGGGCAGCAGTTGATTTTGTACCCATTGACATTTGATTCACATTTCACTTCCAGCAGTATAATTTTGTTTCTTTGCTGCACTTTTATCTCTGTTGGCCAGTTTCCACTTTTAAGGATCCGTTTTTGAAATCTGTCCTTGGTTTTATCACTGAGGCACAAGAGGTCAGTGCAGCCCCTTGCTTTGTTGTCATGGCATGAAGTGATTGCAGATGTGCAGTGAGTTTCCGCCAACAGGCGTTGAAAGACGCAATGTGATTGGGTCACAGATCAAGGAGAGCATCTGTGGTATACGTAGTGATTTGTGTACTGAGGAGCTGGTAGCAGCATTTGTATGTGATGCAGGTACTCAAAATTAATGTTCATTGGTACCTGGAATGTAAGCCTGTGTTGTTGAGATATGGGTGGTGGTAATTAAGCTGTGGTAACTGAAATCCGTGCATATCAGAACTCTGAAAAGCCAGGACTGTATGGACATGGTGGGTGGTTTGTCCTGCCCTTGGTTGGAAATTCAGCATCTGTAGCCCTGGACACTGAGTGCCAGTGTGGTCCTTTCTGTATCACTGTGACAGCTAAAATGCTCCCCTCGTTCTTCTTATGTGCATGGGGATGGGGATACTTCCCTATGGAACTGCTCTGGGTCACTTTGTCATTAATCAGAGAATGCTGAAGGGCACCCACTCTGCTGCTTATGTTTCCTTCATCTGTGTTCACGGCAGAGATTCTGGGCAGTTGAGCTTTCACAGTGACACCCCACAAGTCTGTGCCGCCTCCCACTTCCTTCATAAGCCAGGGAGGCAGAAATGACCCTCTCTAGGGAGTCATGTGACTTAGACTCTAGCTGGTTTTCGCCACATACCTATGTGCTTGCTTAACAACCTCTTCGACTCCTAATTTCCTCATCTGTAAAATAGGTGTCATGTATCTGATTTACAGAGCACATGGGAAAGGCATATGAAAAGTATATAAGGTGAAGGTGATGAATAGTCTGGAGAAGGTGAATAACTGAATCATCAAGATGCATTTCTTGGATTTATATGAAATATAACAGAGCTCTTTAACATCTCAGCAAAATAAACACCCACAGCTTTTAGACACCCTCTCATGTGAGAAGTTCACTCCTTTTCCTTCTCTACTTTCTGGTGTTTTCTAGTAGGCTTTCTCATTTAGCTCCCTTCATGGTAAAATGCAGCATATTGACTCACAATCCATTGAACGGCCGCCCGTATGAGGATGGACCTTATTTCTCCGTTGATACAAGTAAGCTGGAGCACAAATGAGTGGGTCCTCTGGAGAGGCAGGCGCAGGTGGCTCCCAGCTGGTCGCCATTTTGAATGATGAATTTTCAATAGTTTAGAGTATAAATGTCAAGTTAGAGCGTTCAGCGTTCTTTTCCTGGTCCAAGAATAAATATTTCAAGTAAAGCCAGCATAAATAGACATGTCTTGGGTTGATCTGAGATGCTGATTACTTACCTGTGGATTTTTAACTTTACGTCTGGATTGAAGAATTTGGTGAAAAAAGCATGTCGGTAGAATGTTGTTGGTTTGGCAAAGGTTTTCTTCATCTGTAAAATATTATTTTAAAATTGCTTCAAACTTGCAAGATGTGTAGTATAGTGAACACGGGTAGATATGTTCTCTTTCTACGTGGTGTTCTGGTCTGGAATTTGTTGGAGATGGAAAAAATCTATTATGACTTGAGTTTTCAAGAATAAATTATTTTCTATTATGGATGAAACTACATGTAGAATTTGATTATATTTTACTTGTTTTTTTTTCTAATTTTGGCAAGTTGTTTTAGGAAAGCAAAATTCTTTAAATAATTCCATGTATATCTGTGATGACATTTTTGAATAGCTGATAGAGCTTTCTTCCAGTTACAAAAACGTTCCAAGTTCCAGCTTATGTAAACTTTGCCCACCCGTCCCACCTCTCCTCTATCACTCCCACAGAAACTAAAATCAAAACAGGAGCATAGGATTCCATGTTTATTAGGCACCTTTTCAATATGAAAAAAAGCAGTGCTATTGCTCTTTAATCAGGGAACATTACTCTCTGTTTATGAAATGCAAATATGAAGTAGAAAGTTAAGGTGGCTGTTCAGCCTTCAAAGCCTCTAAATGTCCATGGCGTGCTCTCTTCATCAGACTTTTCATGATGAAAATGTAACCTTTAAAGGTGAACTATAAAAATACATATTCTTCCTAATATCAACAATCTTAATGTTAATTGCTTCGCGTATTTCAAAATTGATATTCTTAGGCCAAGTGCATATGTTACTATGAATAGTTGCTATTCATCAGATCTGAGATTAGCATAAGAATGAAGCTACCTTCCAATTATTAATCCCCTGTAAGTAATGAGCACAGTAAGTTTTCACAACAGAAATTTAAAATAGTTATTTTTCAAATAGTTATATTTTTAGATGGACTTCTCCAGAATCTCCTCTCTCCTTGTGACATATGAGACTGCTATCCATTTTAAGGGAGCAGTTAAAGAAACCTAGATAAATAGGTAGAATTGAGAAAAGATTCTTTTGACAATGAAGATGCCAAGAAGTTGGAATGGACCTATTTGAAATGACATTAACATATAGCATCTAGAATTAAGAGTTAGAACAAGTCATTAAAATACTGAAGGTGTCATCAGCTGTTCTTTGAAAATGATGCAAAACCAGATATATTTTTTTTAAGATTTTATTTATTTATTTTCAGAGAGAGGGGAAGGGAGGGAGAAAGAACAATGTATGGTTGCCTCTCACATGGCCCTCACGGGGACCTGGCCCGCAACCCAGGCATGTGCCCCGAATGGGAACCGAACCGGGACCCTCTGGTTCCCAGCCCACGCTCAATCCACTGAGCTACACCAGCCAGGCCAGATATTTGTTTTTTGAGGTTTGGTTTTATGACAGTGAAAACCAGGACAATAATTAGATTTAAAAAAAACAGCCCTGGCTGGGTGGCTCAGTTGGTTGGAGCATCGTTCTGTATACCAAAAAGTTTCGGGTTTGATTCCTGGTCAGGACACACACCTAGGTTGCAGGTTTGAACCCTAGTCAAGGCTTGTATGGGAGGCAGCCTCTCAATATTTCTCTCTCTCTCTCTCTCTCAAAAAAAGAAAAAATCAATAAACATCTCCTCAGGTGATGATTAAAGAACAAGTGCACAAACAAACAAAAAAACAAACTAGCTAGGACTGAGTTTAGAACTTTTTTCTCCAGAGGCAGAAGATAGTCATTTTCTTCTCAGAGGTTTTGTGGCTTTGCATACCTAGGCATTCCTTAGCTTAACTGACATCATGGTATTTATAGTTTCAGTGCCACAAGGCAGCAGTAGTCATTTTCAGCATGTTTTTTAAATTTCAGTTTATATTTCATACAGCCGGGTGCATCAATGTCTTATTTTTTGAAAGGGTTTGGTCAGAGTTAGCCACTTAATTGAATTATTCCTTGAATGCAAACCCAACACTTTGGATGCTATCCTGACTTATTTAAGAATGAGGACCTATCGTGGGTTCCTGGGAATTGATTCCTTGTGAGGTTTTGCAGGAATTATTTGGGTTGTAGAAAATGTATGATGTCCTCTTGAAAGGTGTGCTTTCATCCACTTGAGGATTCATAAAATTCACTTGCTTCAGCATCCCCACTTCCATGGTTTTTGAAAAGTGTCACTGTAATTCTTACAACTTTGTATTAAAATTGTCTGGATGTCTGTGAAGGTGGTGAGAGAGTGCCAGCAGCTCTGGCTACATTTGTCCCTGCTTGTCCCCTTTCTCAAGGTGCTGAGCCTCTCGGTAGACTGGGAACTTCTGACCCCCACAGCCCAGTCTGCTCAGCCAGTGACTTCTGTCTCACTCACGTCCACAGCCAAGCTCTCGTTCAACTCAACTTCGCCCTTTGGAAAGGAAAGTGAGCACTTAGGTTGGGGTTGTCCAGAAGCTCTGGGCATCTTTTTGAAAACATTTGGAATTCATCTGTAAGTTTTCTAGTTCTTTCTTGCCTCTCGGAGACATCCCAGGTCTTTCTCTGACCTTCCTTCTGTAGCTACTTTATTAATGTACAGCATCCAGAAATATGAGTTAAAATGAAATTCTTTAAAATATTTAAGGTGTGATTTAATATTTACAGATAATGATTCAAAATGATTCTTTGAACTTGGGTTTTGTGAAGGAGGAAATGGAGGCCATAATAAGATTAACCAAACAAACCAGCTAGAACTTACTTTAGGATTTTTTTCTGAGACATAAGATAGTCATTTTTTTTTTCCCTCAGAGGTTTTGTGGCTTCTTCGATTTCAACCCATGCTTCCTGACCTCACCTTGTCCTTTCCTCTGTCCACCTTGATTAACCTGCGTGTTTGTCTTGATGGCCATGTAGGGCATCTTTATCGGCATAGTTTTCTGGGTATAGAGCCTCTGACTTGTTTAGTGCCCTGATTTCTGCCTCTGCACCCCACCTCCGCTTCTCCCACTTCTACCGGGGGACGTGCCTCAGCCTCCTGCTCCAGCAAACCAGCTTCGGACTGAGGTTCTTGGGCCGGCCTCCACCAGCGTGCCCAGCAGAGAGCTGTGCGTCCTCCTTTTCCTGGGGCAGCGTCACACACTGCCACTCTCCTAATTGGCTGATACTAATAGTATATATACCGCAGTGTCTATGCCATGGGACCTGACTTGGGGTCGTTGTAGATGACAGTTCGAAAAGCTTCACTGATAACGGTTCAGGGGAATTTTGACTCCTGGAAAGTGAACTAAGTATGGCTTCTTCCTATCTGTAGTTACTCGCTGGTTCTCGGCTTATTTGTAGCACGTGACAGCCAAGCATAGATACTGGGTGGCTTTGGTCTCCGCCGACCCACAGGAGGGTGGAGATGAGACACACTCCCTGTCCTGGATGGGGAAGGTGAGTGCTGAAGCACCTCAGCTACGCTAAATCAACACCCTCAGGCCTTATCTGGTACCTGCATGCCTTCCAGCTAGATCTTTTTTCAGGCCTCCTCTTCTGCCTGGGACACTTTGTTCACCTTTTCCCTAACTAGCCCACTTTTTCTCCGCCTCTAGGTCACAGCATTACTAGGCATTTCCTTGAGCTAATTTTTCTTGACTACCCATGACTGGGTCAGGATCTCTTCTACACACTCTCAGATGCCCTGCTCTGTTAGGGAACTTGGGGCTCAGTTCATAATGAAGGGTCAACTTGTCTACGCCCTTGTTAGGTCATGAGCTGTTGTACTCCTAGCATCTAGAACAGAGCCTGACCAGAGTAATCGACATGCATTTATTGGGTTAGCCAAAAACGTCCCCCCCCCCATAAGATAGCCCTAGTAGCACTTAGTTGTCTTTAACTTCATTTGAAGCAATTTTGTTAGATTGTATTGTGACAGCTGTCATATCAGCGTGCATTTAAAAAAAAAACTTACCAAATTGGTGAATTTTTGTGTAGCCATTTTAATATTGAAGATGAAAGAACATATGCAACATTTTCAGCATATCATGCTTTATTATTTCAAGAAAGGTAAAAATGCAACTGAAAAGCAAAAAAAGGTTTGTGCAGTGTATGGAGATGGTGTCGTGACTGATCAGACGTGTCAAAAGTGGCTTGCAAAGTTTTGTGCTTGGGTAGACCAGTTGAAGTTGATAGTGGTCAAGTTGAGACATTAATTGAGAACTATCAACGTTCTACCACTTGGGAGATAGCTGACATACTCAAAATATCCAAATCAATAAAGTTATCGGTGAAAGTGAAAAATGTGTTTTTTATATTACAGAAAAACACCACATGACCTTTGGGCCAACCCGGTACAAGGGTCAAGCACTCACTATGTGCCACTCTGTGCTTGGGCTTTCCTCATGTTTTCTTATAGAAACCTTACAGCAACTCTGGGAGTAGCTACTACAGTTAATGGTACAGAGGAGAAAGGTGAGGTTGACCAAAGTCGTTTACCCAGTGCAATAGCTCGAAAGCCCAGAGCTGGTACTTGACTCCAGCACCACCTGCCTGTAAGGGCTGGATCACCACGACGACGGACAAGTAAAGACATGTCTGAGGAGGCTCCTTGTAGGGATGGACAAGGAGCCATGTGAATGACCAGGTGTTGGTGTTGGCTGGCCACAAATGGTGTTTATTGGAGTCAAATTTCAATAAGCAGTTTTATTTTCTCTAAAAGGTGTGACGTTTACTGTGGCTCATAAGATGTGGTAGAGAAGATAGAGAGCCGGTTTTAGCAGTAGGACCGACCCTAAGCTCAGACTAGCCTGTCTCCCACTCCCAGACAGCGTTGAGTGGGTCGGTTGCGAGCAAGTCTTTCCGAGCCCTGCTGCTTCATGCACAGTAGACACTGCACCGGTGTGAGGCTTCCTGGAGTGTGTGAAGCAGGCACTTCGACTTCATGGCTATTACCTCACATTGTGATGTATCTCTGGCATATTATTTTCTGCCATGGAGCATCTAGTGGGGTTTAATAAAAAGAGATCCTATGCAGGGTCATTTCTCAGAAGCTCTGCAAATGAGTTAAGATTCAGAGAGTTACGTCTTCCAAGCATGTGTTGACAGAGGTACTCTCCTGCATCCCTGGCATCAGTTACTGGATTAAATGGCCAAATTATTTAAGGCAGAAAAAGCAAAGTCTGTAGATTATTTTCTTACTCCTTCCCTACCAACCGTCTTATACTAAGCTCTCATTTTTTCCCTTTAGGTGTCTTAGCTAATGGGAACATTCTGAGTCTATTTTTATTCACTTTGAAGATGCATGCATGTATAGTAGCTGGAACTAACAGGTGATAAAATGTGACCAAGGAGGAAGCCCTTCTATCTGGGCCTTCCTGCCCTCATTTGGGGACTGATGAACTCATTTATAAATTTACTTTTTCTTGACTTTCAGAACCTGAGGGATTTTGCAGACTGTATTTTGGGGAACCCTTGATTAAGCCTCTCCCCACTCTGACCTTTTAAAGCAGGGGCTGTGAGCTGCCCTGTCCAGCCGCTACGTGTGTGTTTGTCTGTGTCCCTGACTTGCCCGTAAGCTCGTAGACACCAGGAATTGTGTCTTGTTCATTGCTGTGGGTCTCAGCACTTGTGGCACCTAAGGAGGCTTTTTATAAATGTTTGTACGATGTCATAACCAGTTAGTATGCCTGGCTCCTAAAGCGAATTTTCAAATTTGTATGTGCATGTTTTAAAAAGATAAAGGACCTGTATTCAGTACAGTATGGTGGTAAAAGTATGGCCTTTGCAAAGCAGTCTGGGGATTTTATTCTCACTCTGCTGCTTCCCAGCTGTGTGAAGAATGAAGAAATCTACTTCATAGGGGTGTTATAAAGATTCATTTACCCAAACATATCCTGTGCTTGTTGTGTGCAGAGTAGAGAGCTTACTTTTATTTTTCAGAGTCAGCCTATAAACAAACCCAGCAAGCAGGAAAATTTCAGGTTGTGATAAGTGTTAGGCGGGAAATAAATGCAATGAAGTGGGAAGAATAATTCTGGTTCAGGTGGTGCAAGAGCAGAGGGGGAAGGTGATGTAGAAGGTGGCAGCTGAGGACCTGAGAGTGAATGCAAAGGCTCAGAAGGGGTTGCCTGCTGGGCATATTCTTGGGGAGGCGGGGGTGGCTGGAGCAGGGGAAATTGGGGAAGGTAGTATTTATTCTATTCTTAAGTATGGGTTTAGAGTTAACAATTTAGTGGTGAAGACAACTGAACCCATGCACAGGGGCAGTGCGAGAGGAGAGAAGGAGAAGAGGCAGGGCCAGGTCCTTTGGGGCTGGGGTAATAAGCACACTGACCTTCAGAGTCAGGCCAGCACCTTGACGTAGTGCGCTCCCTTTGTTTTTCAGTTGGTAATAGAGACACAAGTGCAGAGAAATATTTCTCTAAGAAAAACAGCAATGTGAACACTGTGATAAATGGCAAGTGAGGTAATAGAAGCATGATGATGATGATGGCAAGTGGCCCCTGACCTTCGTGTGAGAGACCCAGTGGGGCCAGGGGGCAGCTGAGAGCCTTCTGGGCCTGATGAGAGGGGGCATCTGTTTCTCTGTGCTAGCCAAGTGAGGCCATGTGGGATGCGGGCTGCTCGTACTAAATCTGCCAAATTTACAGAGAGCCAGAGATCTGATTTGTATGGGAAATTCCCAGATTTAAAAATGTTGGCTCAAGTTTTAAAACAAAACACCTTGGGATGGATAGACAAAGGCCCCTGTGGGCTGCCAGTCTAAGACAGCTGCTGAGAGCTCTTTATGCATGATAAAGGCATGTCTGCATTGTTAACCACTTAGCCTTCTGCTCAGACCCTAACACTTCTTCTATTAATTGCACTGTTAATGTGTTTAAATTGTCTTCGCCATTAGTTTGTTTAGTTAACGCTAGCTCCATATTAGAAAGTAAACATTACCCTACTCAAATTTAAGTGATTAATGTATGGTAGTCGCTGTTTTTGCCTGTTTAATTTGTTTAGTTGTTCTGTCAATTCGGTGAATGCTATATTCCTGGTAGAAAAGTAAACATTAGTCCAATTCATGGGATAAAAGTAGAGAAAAGTAAAGGATGCACATTTTTTGGCGACTCATTCTTATGTATCATCTCCTTCCTCTGGGCTGTCGCGTCGCTTCCCTCACCCGTGTTTGCGCTTCGGCACCTTTGGGTCTCCAAGTCTGCAGGCCAGTGTTGGCTGCACGTGAGAAAGAACTGGGGCAAAAATGCCCTTTTGGACCAGACAAAGGATGATGGGGATGTAGCCTCATGCTGTGATGTCATGTTTAGGGGCTTTTCATCAGTTTTAATGAAATACAAATGTGCTCAAAGCAAATTATTACTTTAAAAAAAAATCTTCATTTAATATGGCCTTACCCATGTCATTTTGTATTATAAGGATTATGTTGGGTGTGTTGCAATCCGTTGGCAGTTGTCTTGGGGAATTTTATTCAGCATAAGCATTGGGTTGGGTTAATTACTTTTTCATGCACTTTTTGGTCGTCTTGTCTCTATGTTACAATTCTGGGGCATCACAGAGAGGAAAACTGGGAATAAACGAATATACTTGAATATTTCTGATTAGATAAAAGGCTTATAAAAATGTATCTCTTTTTTTCCAAGATTTTTTTACATTGTTTTAAGATGAGATCATTCTGTTGTATCAACATGAGCCTAAAGACTTGAAATCATCTTTTTTTTTAAGAAAATCTTATCTGTAAATATAATTTCTTAATTGAATCAGTATTTCTCTTAATTTTTGTTACAGATCATGGAGGAAACAAATACACAGATTGCTTGGCCATCAAAGCTGAAGATTGGAGCCAAATCTAAGAAAGGTAAATTGCAAGAGGTGGAAAAGTCGGTGGTTTTGATAGTAGAGACTGTGGAAGCACTACACATTTGCCAGGGGAAAAATCAGCCTTCATTTTTATCATGTTTATCCCCAGATATTTGTCAAATAGCAGTATTTGGGGAGGTTTATTGTAATTAAAAATAATGTACAGCCTTTATCCAACAACAGAAAAAATATTTTTAAGTATTTTCTTATAATAGAAATGTTATTAAGGAAGACACCATAGCAACTTATGATTTCAAGGATGCCTGCGCATGGGGTGGGCCCGAGACATGGTGACTCTCCACGCACAGTCACGCATTCGCAGTGTGTAAACTCCCAGTGTGCACGCTTCAGTTTTCTTGTTATGAACCATCCTGATTTGTCTTCCCTCCAGTGTGATACGAACCTTAGATTTTCTTTCTTGACTGATTCTTCTCCTCTTCTCCTACCAGGCAGTGAAAAACTCACTAGATTTCTCTCTCAGGGTCTAGCGTTTCTCTTGCCTGCCTGTGCTCTGCTTTATCCTAGAGGACACTACCCAGCGCATGGTGGTCAGAAGTGAAAGTCTAGGCACCCTTAGTTGTCTTCCAAGATTACATAGTATTTTCAAATGACCTGCCAGCATGTATTTTTATGGATATTTTTTTCTTTTTAAAGTATAGCCTCAGTAAACTCTGTTGTGCATACTTTATTAAAGATGCATGGAGTCATTAGGAGATAATAAAAAACACCATCGAACAACTCAAAAAACAATGATTGTAAGCTCAGCCTTGGCCTTGTGGTCTAGCCGTTGTCGTTTGGTTTTGCACTTGCTGCCCCTTCTTCCTATGACTTTTATGGCTAACTGATGTGAAATGCTGCAAGATCTCTTAATTTCCTGTCTTATTTTAGTCCAGATTGCCTTCTTTTAATCTAATTTTATTATAGTTACTCATCACACGGAATGTAAATTATTTTATACTTGTTGTTCGGAGTGTTGTTAGCTGGACTTCGTGGACTGGAATTCCTACAGAAACTCGATCTTGTTACTTCCTTACTTGTGATCATGGTGGCAAGAGATGGGAGTCCAGTATGCTGCCATAGAAGACATGGCAGACATTCAAGTGTAATTCCATTGCTTTGTATAGGCCTTGCATGTGCCGAGTGCTGTAGGATATATTCTCAGTTAATCTCCGGTGTGTTGAGACATGTTATATTCATTATGCAGAAGAAGAAACTCATTATTACCTACTTGTTTGGTGGTTTGCAGCCACTTAAAAAATCCCTGGCCAACTACAGCACTTAAACAAATCAGAAATTGAACATAAACTGGATCCTCTTTTCCTATTAGGTATTTTTACTTAAAGAATGAACTTAGGGTAGTAGTTTTTATTACTATCCTAATAAAAATGTTATCTGTTCAGTGCCCAAAGAAACCCCCCAGGAAATACTAACATTAAAAGAATTCCAGATAGTTTTGCATGGCTTATTATCTTGCATTACCCATGCTATAGTCTCCCCCCACCCCACTCTCATGGGAAACTGAGACTTATGGTGAATTTTTTATTCAAAATGTGATGACAAAATAGGGAGATGAATAGGTTAGGTTAACATTTTAGATTAGTTTCCAGTCATTGACACTCTAAACCCATTCAGAATAGTCAACTGTATTTCACATTTTTATTATATGTTTTGCTTTGAAAATAAGAATATTTTAGCAGTACATTTGAGTGCATTTAGCATAGTTTCCATGTGATTAAAGTTAACCTTTGGAATTATGCCTAAGAATTGATCTGTCCAGGCCTCAGTCTACAGAGAACATTTTATTTTTGATAATTTATGAACTGCTGTGAATGTATTAAATACCAACTATATGATGAGCAGAATGTGCCCAAAGAGAGGGACTGAGCTCAGGGAAGAAAGAATAAGTCAAGAGTTTTTCTCAGAGGAGTTTATCGTTCAGAATTTACTTGAGTTGCTCGTATTACTTAAGGACATAGCTGCTGAGTCAGTTCTTGGCTAACATCCCTGTTATGTATATTCCTGTATTACTTTTAAAATGGTTTGATTCAGAGATGAAATTTGTTTGACTATAATTTGTGTTGAGTAAAAAGCAAAATGAAAATGGCAGGAAGAATTTTCGAAAGTAATTATTTGCCTTTTCATCTGATGTGCCTATCTACCTCTGAAAGTTCTAGAGGAAAGAGTTGTAGGTCTTTATTTTAAGCCTTGTTCCTTCCAAACTTTTATTATTCAAGAGAACATAGAATATAAATGTATCTATGGACTCGTTCCATGTTTTGGATGGTTATTAAATTTTCAGTGCCATGGTGATACGAAGATTTGGAATATATAGATACTCCCCAGACTGAGCTTTAGAGAGACAATGCACCCATGGGTTTGTGTTGTGTTTTACTTTCTAGATTTATGATGCTTATTGGTTGAATATTTGAGCCTAGACAAACATTTTTCATGGCTACTGTTACCACAGTCTGCCCCCCTTTTTTTTTTTTACCTTATTGGAATTCAGTACTATGCTTTTGAAGTGAATTTCCAGTAGACTTGTCCAGATTTTATTTTTCAAGCCATCAATCCTTTATCAGAGCAGTATTTGAGCAGCCACATGGCTCCTTTGGTTCAAGTGCTGCCAGGATGCTGCCTGGCAGAAAGGCAAAAGACCAGCAGCCTGAATTTGCCATCGGAAAATTCAGATTCTTCTCTGGAGCTTAGGTTCATAGGTCGGGGGTGGAACTGGGGAGCCACATGTTTAACAAGTTCCTCTGGTGGTTCTTAACAGTTAAGCTGAGTTTGGGAAACAAGAATCTCACCATTTTGACATTGCAGTGTGATTTAGTCACTAAGGAGACCACGTGCTCAAAAGACAGCGGATGTGACTACTATTGAACAGTAGGTAGAGTCCTTCAGCACTCACTTCTGGAGGGCATCCATGCTGGTTTTCAGAGAACTGCACTTCATTCAGTTTTAGTTTCTGCCATCTTTGCAGTCAGTTAAGGTGGATACGTTTTGAGTGGTCAGAACTTGATTGTTCTGTGCCTGTGGAAACGCACGTTTGGGTAAAAGACCATCTGGCGTCTGCCCCTTTCTCCACCCCCCTCCCGCTTCACCACGCTTCTCACCCTTCCTTTTTCCTCTCTGCTTCCCTTTCGCTCCGCCCCTTCCTTTCTCCTCTCTGCTTCCCTTTCGCTCCGCCCCGTTCCCTTTTAACCACACAGGATATTGTGAGAACGGTAAGGGCAACCTTTTCATTTAGTAAGCAGGGCATTTGGGGAAATCCTTGTTTTGTTTTTAAATAAACTCAGGGGATAGAGAGTTTTAAAAAAATTCTCCGGTGTTTGAAATTATGGGAAGGTGGAACCTTCATGAGAGAGAGCCACCAAAAACTAAGAAATTAAGATTCGATGTAATGGACATTTAAATAGGCAACTCTAGGACTGACTTAATGGAGGTCATAATTAAGAAAAATAAAGCAATGCATAGTATTTGTTCTGTAAAACACACATTTATTTTGAGTAAAAGTAAATAAAACTGTTTCTAACTCTTGGAGTCAGAATATTAGAATATTCTGCTTTACATAGAAAATCTGAGGTTTGAGCTCGTCAGACCTGTGTTTATAAGGTGTTTAATACTGTAAACCTTACTAGCACAGAATAACTTCAGGTACTCATTAAAATTTTGAATATGCTATTGTGAATCACAGCCTATTTTAAAATACAGTTTCATTAAAGTACAAATAGCATTTTGAACAAGTTTGACTGTTTTGCCAAATAAAAGTCCTTGCATTCTTTAACAAATAAATAAAAGTGACTTGTAATGAGAATGTATTAAGCTTGTATGATTGTGCTGTGTGCTCCACAGTTCTAGAGGAGTGTATTCTCTTAAATAAGGTCAGCGTTTTTCTCTTTCTTTTTTTTTTGTCCTTACCCAAAGACATTTTTCACTGGTTTTAGAGAAAGAGGGAGGTAGGGGGAGAGAGAGAGAGAGACATCTATGCGAGAGAGAATTATCAGTCGGTTGCCTTCTTCTACACACCCTGACCGGGGATCAAACCCGCAACTGGGTATGTGCCCTGACCAGGAGTCGAACCCGAAACCTTTTGGTGTATGAGGCAACACTCCAACCAAGTGAGCCGCACTGGCCAGGGCAAGTGAACATTTTTCTTACTGTTGTCTTTTTGCTCTTAATTTGCTCATCAATCTTTTTCTTCTTAGACTGGCAAATGTAAACGTGGGTAAAAATTGTTTAAACTTTTTATGCCAAATTCCAAATAGACGAGGTCAGCATTAATGAAGCTTTATTGTCTTTTGTTCTGTGCAGGAGTTGTCCTGCAGACTTTTAACTAAGTGATACAGCTGTTCTCGGAAAGTGTTTATTTGACAACGTAGGGTGCCCAGGGCTAGCAGGAATGAAAGGTGTTGAGTGGATTGCTTGATGTATCCTGGTTTGGAGGCGGTTTGGCACCGGGTTTGGCTATTCTCTTTGTCCAAGAATAAACAAGAGAATCATCAAAATTCCATGAGGTTTTAATAATTTTGGTTGCATTTCACCAGAATAGAACATCTTTGCATGAGAAAAACTGTAGACTGTTCACTTAATTTTTTTCAGGGGAAAATGTTTTGTGGAGGTCCTTACACTTTGGGCGTCCATGTTGGACTAGTTGTGGCCTTTAACATAGGGGATTATGACCTATTAGTATATCAAAAATTAATTTAGGGAGCCGCAACCAGCATTTAAAAAAACTGGATTAAAAAAAGAAGACATCAGAGTATGGTGAAACTGTCAGTCTTACATGCCACTGTTTATGTGTATGCATACAAACATACACATTAGCAGCTCGTGATGTGAAGTGGGTGACAAGGTCAGAGAACACTGTTCTGGGTGGTCAGTTCCCCAAAGAGTCACGAGCACGTGCATTTTGCTCATCACTGTATGCCCTGGAACTAGTGCGTCGTGGGCACTCAGTGAATATTTGTGGATCGTCTGATCCCTCTCCTCACGTCAACCATGGTTACAATGCAGCCACAAGTACGGATGGGAATATACAGCCACTAAGAGTTTATGCAGGAAGAAGGCTTAGAGTCACAACCTTCACACAGGACTGGCATTCGCTGCTGGGAAATCTGTCAACTAATGATTTTTTAAATATGTTCAATAATTACTCTTTAATGTATAAATTTAATAGCAGCATGAGGTGTCTTAAGAATCAATGGAAAATTGTGTAAAGTAACAAAAGGAAGGGAGGGAGGAAGGCAGGAGGTTGAATGGAACAGTAAATTACATTGTCCGCGTTCCCAGAGGTAACTGGAGCCAGGTCTTGATCTTCCTTAGCTTTCCTGCCTTTTGGCCATTGCTTCTCTTCTTGGAAGAGCTCCTTCCCCCTCAGTCATCTTGTTTCCTGAGCAGATGCTTTGATGTCTCTTGCCTGTAGTGAAGAAGGTGCCATCGCAGGATCCCTTCCGTCTATAGTTTGTTCCTCTCTTAAATGCCATGAAGGCGAAGGGCGAACTATATTTTATTTGCCTTCCTTATAATAGGCGTTGGGCTAGGTATGTTAACCTGTGTTATCTCTGTTAATCCTCACAATAACCCAGTGAATGACCATTATTGTCCCTATTATATACATTGATAACTGATGTGGAGAGATGATACATTTAAGATCAGAGAGTTTGAAATGGTGGAGTTAGCACAAACCTTGATTTCAAAGATCAAGGTATTTCCCTCAACTCTGTAAGCATGCACATAGCACATTGATGAATGATCACCAGAAGAACGTAGATTTACCAACATGTTAATTTAAGAAAACTCAGGATATGTTTATTTTCAAGAACAAGGGCAGTTCTACCTCCTTACATTTTTGAAGCTTGCTGGGCATCTTATCTTTTAAAATTTTTTGACATAGATTTATTTTTATCATTATTTATGCTTTTTGCAGTATCTTTCCTTTTCTCCTTTTTTTGAGACTCATTAGTGGTTTTACTGGTATTTATTTACTGTTATCTGGAACAGCGGTTCTCAACCTGGGCCGATTTTATTCCCCAGGGACATTTGGCAGTGTCTGGAGATGTTTTTGCTTGTCACAGTGGGGAGGTGTTGCTACTGCTCATTGAGTGGGTAGGAATGATGCCAAACGTCCTCCCTACATGCACGGCGCAGCCCCCACGACGAGAATTACCCATTGTTCAGTGTTCGTAGTGTCAGGCGAAGGAACGCTGAGCTGGAGGAGCAGGCACGATTTCAGGGACACTTTCTGCATGGCGCTGGATTCTTACTAGAACATTTCATGGAGCCTGGTGCACTGCGTAACCGGCTTCCTTTTGCAGCTTTAGAAACAGGATAGATTATGCACATTAGTGACTCCTGAAGGAAGAGTGTCCCTTGGTGACACATAGGTGAACTGACTGACTTTCAGTAAAAGAGAAAATGTGGTAGGATGACAGGTCTACACATTTAAAAAGACGTTGGAATCAATTTTGAATTATATAATTTGTGCAACTTCAACTGCTCGTTCATTCTTCACTGGTGGTTTAAGTTGCGCCTGCGGCTTCAGTGCCGGGGGCAGCCCGCTGCCCTTCCCGTTGCGGCTGCCTGTGTCTTCCTCTCTCTTCTGGCTTGTGTACCTGTGGTAACTGCAGCAGTGTCTGAGGAGGATGACCACCTTTGATCAGCACGCTGGTGCTCTGCACTCCTATCTTGCTCTGGTGATGGGCAGCAACTTTGGATGGTTTCCCAAACCACGTGTGGCCTTTTACTGATTTTTTCCTGTCTTGTCATGGCATTGCTGGACAGAATTAAGTGCCATCTGCCAGGCCCGTCAGTAGCAATTACATTATTCTCAGGAAGCCATTTTGCAGTTGCAGACCTTGATGAGGCATTTCTTATTAGTTAAAGAAAACAGCTTATATCTAAGTGGCATCCTCATCTCTTCAAACGTCTTTTTTTTGTGCCATTAAAGCATGGTTTGTGGCTTAACACCTTGGTATGAACATACATTTTTATCAAAAGATAGCAGAGAGATTTCAGGGAGGAGGAGTTGCATTCTCTTTACATCTTGTTGCCAGAAATTACTCTTAAAGCAGAATAAGGCCTGCCTGAAATAAAAATAAAATGAGAACATAGCATATGTTTGTTTTTAGCTGTTTGGTCCATGCAAATAGTTATGTATTATTACTTTTTGAAAATGGGCTTATTCTACACACACGCATTTCTGCAATTGGATTTTTCCACTTAAAAAACTGAGAAGACATCTGCCATATAAGCACATCAATAATAATAATGATACTGTTATTTCTGTAGCTGTATGAAATGCCATTGTATGTATGTGGGATATGGATATGTCATATTTTGACAAATATGTTCTGATGGACATTGAATTGGGTTCTATTTTTTCTACAGTGAATTTCAAATTTAATTGTCTACTTGGCCAAGCTTTCCTGTTACACAAATGCTTGCAAGTACAATTCTTAGGTGACAGGTAATGAGCAACTTTAGCATTTGTTAGGATTGCCACCCCGTCCTCTCAAATGCCTGTCGAGCTGCTGGCAGTGGGGGACTGACTTCGGGAGGGGAGCGGCTCCTCACATCCCCGCCAGCGCTGTGCTTTCCCTCCTCAGTCCGTTCAACAGTGAAAAACATGTCGTCTCCTGTACTGTCTTAATTAATCGAAAAGTGAGCATTTTTCATCTTAATTTATGGAACACTTATTTGTAATATTCTGTGAATTGTCTATTCTTCCCTTTTTTTAAAAAATTTATTCCTCAGCCCAGAACATGTTCATTGACTTTAGAGGGGTGGGAGGGAGAAACATTGAAACACCGATCGGTTCCCTCTTGTCCGCACCCTGACCAGGGACCAAACCCACAGTGTAGGCATGTGCCCTGACCCTGGACTGAACTGTCAACCTTTTGGTGAACGGGATGACTTCTAACCAACTGAGCCACGCGGCCAGGGCTGTTACTCCCTTTTGTTGATTTATTCATATCCTTTCCCTATTCTAATGAGTTGGCCATCTTTTTTCTAATGAAATAAAGACATCTAAATTATTTTTTCCTACTCAGAAGTTTAGGATTACTTACGCTTCTCTCTAATTGCATTGTTCAGATGGCTCATTTCTCACCATTAATATTTATTCACAGGAATATATGGATCATTTTTTCCTCAAACTAGAAAAAAATGAATTGGCCTTAAATAGTAATAATTAATCTTTGAATGTAGAAAACGATGCACTAACTTTTAGGATACTGGATTTCCAAAGTAAACTGCATAAAGGTTATATCTTCAGTATGACTGGCATGGAAGTTTTATATGCACACACATGTATGGATATGTATGGGTGTGTGCTTGTGTGGCAAGACATGGCATATACTTGTAATATTATACAAGAATTATCAAATTTTTAAGTTTTCTTTACGTAACAGAAACGAGACCCAGTAAATCGTTTGGCTTTGTTTTCATGTGCTGTGTGTGAATGCAGAAAGGGAGGGACAGGAAAGCAAGGAGGACTTTCAGCCACCGCAGATAAAATAGCATGTCCCTCTTTCTTTGGCTTTCACCATCAAACGAGTATATTCTTATCTAATCATCTTGGGTCAGAGTTTTCTCCCTCAGTCAGTGCCTAATAGATTTTTACATTATAAACAAGGTATGTAACACTGTCTTTTCTCACCTGCAACATGTAATATCCATGCAGTCTAGGTTGGAAAGATCACTAAATGCCATTGCAGAATATTTTTAGAGTCGAGGGAAGTTTGTTTTAGCAACGTTGACTCAAGCTCTGTCCCCGACCCCCGTGCCTTCTCACACACGCTGCATCTGCTGCGTCCTCCACCTTTCTTTTTCCAACGGCCGGCTCCTAGTCATCCTTCCCAATCCATCTCAGATGACACGTCTCCCTGGAAGGCCTCACCCGCCCTGCAGATGGGGTTTGATGCTCTGTTCCCTGCTCTGACTCAGTACCTTAGACATACACTTTGGCACTTTCCACACGTGTGCTGTATAAGCCTAGACGTTTGCCTTTCCTTCTGGACCGTGAGCTCATGGGCTCCTGTCAGAGACCCTCCCGTCTCATTCCTTTCTGTGAGGGTGGTGCCTGCCAGGAAGGTGGAGTTCTAAATTATGAGTTAAAGTTTACATTACATTTAGGTTTAGAATAAATCTGAGATTAATTCAACAATGACTTAAGTCATTCTGGTATCTTCTGATTAACTTTGAAGAAAGTGAAAAATGGCCCTGGCAGCT